>CAIGRL010185146.1:0-15413 GCA_903798325.1 Fraxinus xanthoxyloides | reverse complement strand
TTTACATTAAATTTAAAATTTTCTCAATGTAGTATGCATGTGACACACTTCGCTCAACCTACCTGCAAGATGAGTACGTAGTTTTCTACATAGTACTAGTTTATATAATTTTAATAAGCTTGATGCCTACGAAAGAAAAACAATGGAACATTATCACTCAGTTGTCCAAGTGATTGAAAAAGTTTTTTATGAGCAAAAGCATATAAAGGAGAGATATCAAATTATGATTTTAAAGGTAGCGGTATGGATATGCCATTCATTGAAAAAAATCAGTAAAAGACATCGTTGAAGAGAAAACAAGCATGTTTGATGATGATCAGATAATGGATGTAGCTTATGAAAAGCCGAAATTTCACACGCAGAGACTGTGGGAGAGCTGCAGAGGAAGGCTGGGGTTAGGGAATAATAGGATTTGTTCTGTGTTATGGTATTACATTGATGAAGTTTTTGATGTTAAGAAGTTTTTGTATTATTATTTTAGTGTGATATTTGGTTTGGTCTAGTTTCATTTTGGAAGTGCTTGATTCTCTGAAGCTGAAATTGATTATAACTGAATGGAGTAGACTGTCCAAATTTTTGTACTCGGTCTGATTTCAGTTCATAAACAGAATTTGCTCTCCCCTAGTGTAATATATTTCCTTACTTCACTTGAAACATATACATCAGAGGAACAATGTGATCTAGCTCATGATGGAGCAACCTTAATGACTTCTTAACAAAGTTTAGATACTTGTAATATGATTCAGATGGAGAAAGTCAATGGTTGTTTGCAGTTGCGAAATTTTTAAACTTTCTCATCCGCACTTAAGAAAATGGTCTTCTTTCTTTAGTTCATTTAAAAACTCTTCTCAGAAAATAATTCCTTTAAAATCGTAAGCTGGAATTCAAACATTTTCATTCAGTGCTTGGATAACATTCTTCACTGTTAGTTTCTTCTTGATGTGCTAAGCTTGTGAATAATTTTATTGTCATGTTATGCAGTTCCTCATGCAGTTATAACTCATTTTTTTCTTAATGATGCTCTAGGTACATGAGCAATCTTGATAACAAGAGAGTAGATCTCTTTGAGGGCCCTGGTGAAGGATTTGCAGAAGAAAATGTCTTGCTCACTTCCAGTAAGCAACCTTCCTCCACAATTCCCATCTCTGCCCACCCACAAACACAAAATAACAATAGAAAAAGAAGAATTGACATTACATTGTGGGTTAAAATGTTTGTAACATATAAGATTATAACTTGATTCATTAGAAAGAGGAAAAGAAAAGGAAAATAGAAAAAGTAATGGTATTTACCATTTCTAATTGTAACGTTCTTGAAGGATGGCTCTAAGGCCAAGGAAGGAGCAGCAAAGATCAAAGTATCAGAGGTTAAATCGTATGTTACTGTGGGTGTGAGAGAGAGATTGTGCCACTAGTTTTGGTGCCAGCTTCAGGGCGTTTGCTAGATTTTAGAATCTGAGGAAGGCATAAACTTTGGAATGAATTATTTGATTTCAACTGCTTTTCTTCGCGTTATACTATTGAAAATGGGTTGATACAATTTTATTTTCTCAAGACTCCATCACTACTTCAATATTGGTAAAAGATGAACATTTTCTTAGCATCTGTTGCTACTTCAATAATTAGCTAAAAGATGAGCTAAAGAAAACATATCCCAAGACCCATATTAATGCATAGTTTAGCTTATTGAAATTATTCAGCGACACAATTCCATGCATAAAATTAAAATTGTTGAGAATATTGTAAACTATAGCAACTGGATTTTATTTTTTTTGAAATGCTCTTTATGATTAATGATTTCATAGCTATAAAGATTATGAAATATTTTAAATCTCGACATTGCAGCGAAGTTGGCAGGTATATAGCAGGAGGTTCCAACAGTCAAAGTGATGAAATGTTTATTTGTTTATTGTACCTTCACCAAATTGCTTTTTTGCTTGAATTCTTGTTCCCTACATTTGTCTTTCTAGTTTACTTCTTTTTATTTGTTTTGCAATTTGCTTGAAATCTATGCACAAGTTTTCACCTCATGGTTTACACCAATTAATGGGAGTACGGAATGCATTGATGATTTTTAATCCTGGTATATGTCAGTCTGCTGTGTACACAATTCACATTTTTGCCACAATTTTTTTTTTTGCCAGTTCAATTTGTTCTCTTTGGTGAAACTTTCTGTGGATGAACATAATATTGCAGATATGACAAATCAGCAGCTAATGGATCAGGGAAATCAGATGATGGACGAGACTGATCAAGCAATTGAGAGATCAAAAAAGGTAAGTAGATTTCAATGATTAGGATATTTCTAAAATTGCCTAGAATAGTCAATTTGATCACTTATTTGCTAATTGATTTAATTGCCAACGAGATATATTTAATGAAGGCATTTACTATGATTTTATTATTAAGGGATAGAATCCTATATCGAATAAAGATGAGAACGTTGACCAACTTATAAAGGATTGGGTTACTCCTCTTAACAAGGTTGACCTTTTAAGATGAAACTCCAAATCTTAACATGGTATCAGAAGCCCGTTAAACTCCAACGAACAATTCGATCCGATTAAGACTCAAAAAAATTGAGCACACAGATTTCAAAATTGGTACTCAAACGAGCCACCATATTGTAGGGGCATGTTAGGGGATAGAATCCCACATTGAATAACGATGAAAACATTGACCAACTTATAAAGGATTGTATTACTCCTCTTAACAAGGTTGACCTTTTAAGATGGAACCCCAAATCTTAACATTTATGTGAGGGATCTGAGCATGCTTTCTGGCATTATTGTTTCTAGGGTTTTGTCTGCGCACTATTATTGTTTTTTCGGATACTAGAAAACCTAGTAGTCAAACTCATAGGAATCGAAAATGACATTTTGTATGGGTAAAAATATGACAAACGCCAAATTCATGCTCTGGAATCTGGGTGTGTTTGAAGACACTGTGCATTGGATGTAATCCGATATTTGCATACAACACAGGCCACAACACATTTCTTTCTTAGTGAGTTCTGTATAGATGCACCAGGCCTTCATACAAAAAGATGGTTTGATCGTAATTAAGGGGTATTTGGCGATTGACCTAGCATAGTTTTAATTTTCACGTACAAATTTGTTTTACAATAGAAATAAATAGTAAGTGTGGGACTACAAATAGAAAAAGTTCTTGCCATCTTTTTAAAACAAGAGAGACGGAACGTCGGAACCTCATTGTGCACTTAAAGTCAGTTGCCTCGTAGAAACTTATTTTCTACTTGGGTTGCTGTCATCGAGTTAAAAAGGTCTGAAATTTGTGCCCAATAAAGGAAACAAAGTGCACTAACTTTTGTCCAGCACGATCAAGCTAACACAGAGATTGACTAACGTGCAATTAAAGAAAAAGCTAGAGGAATCAACTTGCCGATGTCCTTTCAAAATGATTGTCGAGCTCCTTTTTTTCTGTCTATTCTAAGCAAGTTAGGAATGGAGAACATTTTCAAACTAGCTTGACGGGGAGTTTTGGAACATTAGGATTTTAAGGTTTCCTTTCCTCCACGATTCTCTGCTAGAATTGTGGGATAATTCATTTAGTGCTGATTTTAGGTAATAGGAAGCTCCTGTTTCCTCTATCTTCCCTTGCAAGAAATGAGAAACCTTATTAAAGTCGTCACTCGTATCTTTATTTTTGGAAAAGAAGAAGGCAGCTCATTTTACGAGTGATTGTTATTTCCTTCTTTACTTTACAACTTCAGTGATTCTACTTGGTACTAGTTTGTGAGAATAGAAGTCAAATTAGCTTCTCATTTTTCTCTGTAGCTTCCGGACAAAATAAGGTCTACACTCTTTGCCTGTTAAATCTCTTGCAATGTTGCTAGCTGTATTGAGCTATGCTGGATACCCACAGTTCTCTGGTTGTGTGTGATATATGCATTTTAAGTACCCAGAAGCAAGTCAAAACAAGCCATTATTTTGTATTCCAAGATGTACAATCTACATTTTTTCATCTGCTGCACCAGATGATATAATAGCCTTTAGTTCTGAAAGTTCTCTTCAACATTTAAAAGCATGATGTTTAATGCTCACTTTGTGATAGGTTGTCCACGAGACTATCGACGTTGGAACAGAGACTGCTGCAGCACTCAAAGCTCAGGTTGGTAATTTGGAACAAAAAAAGGCTTGGATTTTGTGGCAGTGATTAAGATGTGTGACTTGTAACATCAAGTTCCCCCTCTCCCTCCCTCCCTTTGCTTCTCTTACTCTCTCTCTCTCTCTTTGTTATGTGCGCCTAGACTGAACAAATGAGCAGGATAGTTAATGAGCTGGACTCCATCCATTTTTCAATTAAGAAGGCTTCACAGCTGGTCAAGGAAATTGGTAGGCAGGTCAATCTCGAAGATATTCACATCCCTTTCCTGTCATATGTCTAATGGTTCGTTGTTCTTATTTAGTATCACTTTGATTAATTAATCAGGTTGCAACAGACCGGTGCATTATGGCCCTGCTTTTCCTTATTGTGGTCGGTGTCATAGCCATTATTATTGTAAAGGTTTGTCTATATTTAATTTTCATTGTGATCTAGTTTCTACATTCTTTTGCATCTCTGACTCTCATAGTGTGGTATGGGTGCTATGCTGTAAACATGTTCCTATGGCTGCTACATGTATCTTTTTATCCTTCTCACTCAATTTTTCTGGTCCTTTTCATGGAAATAATCCAATTGCTAGAGACAGTTCAATATCCTTTTTCATTCTGTAAGAGAATTTTACACCAAGGAGATTGCATGAATCATGTTGGTAGCTGTTAGTAGATATTCAATTAGTTTTACAGCTTGAACTCTTCTGTGTGCATGCTTACTTCCCACCCCCTACTTGTCAAAAATGCCAAATCAGACTGTTTTTATTGCTCTAGTTGATGTTCAGTCCTAGGAGTCGTGTTGTTTTCAAATGTTATGAATGTGTATTATCATCTGGTTTGTTGATCCCTATACGTCGTCTGAAGTACTGTTTGTATTGAATTTTAAGATTGTGAACCCAAATAACAAAGACATTCGAGACATACCGGGACTAGCTCCTCCAGCTCCCAGTCGAAAACTACTTTGGAGCCCTAGGTGAGGGGTGCTACAATCAAATCACAATACAAGGTTGAACATGACATGCTTTTCTGATTAAATGGATTATTTTGCTTGCGACGCTAGTGGAGGCATCTGGCTTTACCAAAAATATATTTTCTGAAGCCATCTGTGGGATTTTGAATGTGGCAACTACTGCATCTGTATTGCGCTAAAATGATTTGTTTGGGTTTTCATTCTACTAAATATCCTAAAATGTTTTCCCATTTGGATGGGGCAGATTTGTTGTATATGTAATATGCACTGTTGGTTATTTTATTACATTAGTTCTTATACACGTTCTCTCTCTGTCCTTCTGCCTAATCTTTTCACTCTATGATGGCTTTTAACCTTCACAAGTCATTTTTGCGCATGATTGTTTCTCACTTGCTTTTCACTCTTTAACTAATGGTCAAATGGAAGATATTTAGAGTGCGTTTGACAGATATTAATTTGAAAGAATGTATTTTGGAATAGTAGATTGATGGAGAATGTGTGGTTGAAAAAGAAGAAAAATTTATTGATGTGATATAAAATATTATTTTATTAAAGAATGTGTGATTAAAAATAAGTAGAAGAATGAGAATGAGAATTTTAATGAGAATCNAAAATGCAAAAAAAAGAAACGTTGGGACGTTTTCCACACTCACTGTCAAACGTAGGGACGTTTTGTGCTAATTATCCTTACTTTTAGCCCCTGTTTGGTGCACATTTTACTTCAAGAATGCATTTTTTGTTGATGTGATGGAGAATGTGTGGTTGAAAAAGAAAGAAAATTTATTGATGTGATATAAAATATTATTTTATTAAAGAATGTGTGATTAAAAATAAGTAGAAGAATGAGAATGAGAATTTTAATGAGAATCAAACGGGGCTTAAATTGAGTCTTGGAGACATACTGATGGGTGATGTGATTATGTTAATAGTTACCATAAAAATATCGTCAATTACCATAGCACTTTCCCCTTACCCCCTACTTCAAAAGCTTGAATCAAATGCTCATTTCTTAACTCCAAGTATCGTTTGTTTCATTGTGAAGGCACATTTGAGCCTTCAATTTAGTTTTCTTTTAGTATTTATGTAGGAAAATCCTCCGTTCCCATTCTTTGTGCTCATTTTGCTTCTCAAGTGTCAATGTTACTTTGAATTCCTTGTTGGATGGAAAGATTGTCCTTTAACTACTGATAATACTTGGATAACATATTTATCCTTGATTTTATTTTTAAAACAAAATTTGCTCATCAAAGTCGAGCTTTATTCAACACGATGGTGGAGATACTTGGCTTCGTAAAGATCATTGAAAGTTACGATATTCATATGAAAAGTAACCATTCTACGCAGAATGGACAATCAACAGTCAGTAGTTATCAAGTACATAGAAACAGGATTTCATGTATATATGATTTGTATTTCAACAATTGTATATGTTGTGAAAACTTGTTACTGCCATAATGATCATTCATGTTGGATCATCAAGAATTCATGAACCAAAGTGGAAATATACCTGAATCAGACATGATTAACGTAATGAATGAGACCCGCGATTTTAGTCTTTCAGATCAACACGTTGTTCCTTTATTTCTCTCTGATGATGGGAGTCAGAACAGAATGAACAATCATGTATGATCCCGAGACCATAACCATACACACACACACAAACACACACTAATGGTTTGTTAACCTAATTCGGTCCATCATGAAATTAGGAACGGCCTAATCTCTACACATAAATGCCATACTTTAATTGGATACTTCAAAATCCAAAATACCAAAACCTTATTAGATCATTATAAACAAGCTTAATCAAAATTGATAGCTTTTAATTTACCACACAATAATTCACGTATATGCCCACATGATCGATTAAAAATCTTTACAATCTCTCACTTGAGCTATATGTGTTACCTACAATGGTGCATTAAACATAACATTATGAGTACACAAGATTTTGCTATCACTACCGAATGCATCCATAAACAAGCTGGTCCATCAATCATATCAATATAGGATTAAAGCGGCTTTCACTACTTATATCGTAACTAAACTCATCAATGATCACGTATATTGACATAACTGAATGACATGGATCAAGCATGGATGTGTATCATGAAAATTACACGTGATATATCTTAACATGCCTATTCTCGACCTATCCACCTTAATACTTTGGTGTAACCATTTTCAAACAAGTTCGGAGATATTAAACCAAAAAGAACTTTATAACAAAAAAATAACATTAACCATAATCCATACCAAAATGACAGTACATGTGTCTAAAATGAAAAGCACGGAAATACGAACTCCCACTGAAACTAGATATCATCAAAGACATTACATTCATATGAGCAATGTGCTCATGAAAGACCTTGAGTATCAATCAGTTAGTAAGCGGATCCGCAATCATGGAGTTTGTGTCGAATATGCCAATATACTCTATTGACACATGTCCACTTTGAACTCTTTCTTTAAAAGCCATGAACTTGGTCTCTATATGTTTTGACTTTGTCGAACTCCTGTTATTGAATACAACATTGCTGATTTATTGTCACAAAATAACTTGAGTGGTCTTTTTATACTGTCCATAATAAGGAACTTAGTGACCAAGATTTCACATCCATATTTCGTAGTTTGATGCCTCATAACACGCTATAAACTCCATTGCCATGGTGGAAGTGGCAATGAGTGTCTACTTAGCACTCTTCCAGGAAACATCACCTCCAGCAAGCAGGTAGATATAACTTGAAGTGAATTTCTTATTATCTTGGCATCCCGCGAAATCGAAATCAGAATAACCGATGATTTCTAACTGATCTGATCTCATGTATGTGAGCATGTAGTATTTTGTTCTCTATAAATACTGCATGACCCGTTTGACTGCTTTCCAATTATCCATTCTCAGATACTTAAATATCTCCATAGCATCTCAACAACGTATGCTATATCCGAACGCGTACAAATCTAAGCATACACCAGACTTCCTATAGCTGAAGAATAAGGAATCTTCTGCATTTCTCTAATTTTCAAGTCATTTTGAGGCATTAATTTAAATTGAACTTGTCTCCTTTAGCCACAGAGGTGTCACTTGGTTTACAATCTTGCTTGCCATATATTTTAAATACCTTTTCGATATAGCTCTTTTGTGATAATTTAAGAATACCTTGAGAACGATCCCGACGTATCTGAATTTCTAATACAAAAGAGGCATCCCAATATCTTTCATCTCAAAATTCCTTACTAAAAATATCTTGATTTCGTGCAATAAGCATATATCGTTGCTGACAAGTAATATGTCATGACATATAAAACCAGAAAAATATAATTACTCCTACTGAACTTGTGGTATATACAATTATCGACTAAATTCATCTTAAAATTATAGGAGATGATCACTTGATGATACTTGTAATACCGTTGACAAGAGGTCTCTTTGAGTCCATAGATGTATTTCTTTAGTTTACAAACCATGGCTTTGCACCATCCGACACAAAGTTTTTTGGTTGCACCATATATATTGTTTCATCAATGTCATAATTGAGAAACTCTATCTTAACATCCATCTGATGTAACTCAAGATCGAAATACGCTATCAATACCATTATAATCTTGAAAGAGTCTCTCAAAGAAATCAGAGAGAATCTCTTTATAATCGATGCATTCTTTCTGTGTGAAACCCTTTGCTACAAGACAAGCCTTATACCTTTCTACATCACCCTTCGAATCCCTCTTGATCTTAAATATTCATTTGCAACCAATGGGTTTCGCACCTGCTGGAAATGGAATGAGATCCCACATGTCATTGTCATGGTGTTTATCTCTTCATTCATGACATCGAGTCACTTTTGAGAGTTAGAACTTTCCATGAGTTGATAAAAGTTGATCGGATCATCTTCCACCACTCCAATGTCAACTTCATGTTCTAGGAGAAATACGACGTAATCATTCGAAACTGCACTTTTTCTCTCTCCAGTAGATCTTCTTAATGACATAGGTTTTTGAGGGTGTAGAGTTTGTTCTTCTGGAACAAGTTGTTGACCTTCAGAGAGAGATACAATAACATTTTCTTGATCCAGAGTTGTTACTTGAACCACGTCAGAGATAGAAATCTGATTCTAATCATAGTCAATGGCAATTAGAGAAATTTCAACGTATTCCTCCTCAAAAACAAAGTTCGTAACCTTTTCTCCCCCCTAACTCAACATCCTCAAAGAATCGAGCATTTCCTGTCTTGGAAATTGCCTTAGTTGTGGGATCATAAAACTTGTAACCCTGTACCTTTCAAAATATCCAATAAAATAGCAATTGATATTCCTTGCGTCCAGTTTCTTTTCATTTGGCCTATAAGGCTTTACCTCAACTGGACATCCCCAAATGTATACGTGCTTCAAACTAGGTATCTTACCCATCTAAAGCTCATAAGGGATTTTATCAGTGGCCTTAGTTGGAACTTTGTTGAGTACATACGCTACGGTCTTTACTTCTCCTCAGAGTGATTCTGGCAAGTTAGAATGAGTAATCATACTCATCACCATGTCCTTAAACGTTTTATTTCGTCTTTCAACAATACCATTCATAGTAGGCAAACCTTGCATAGTGTACTGTGGGACGATACCGTATTTCTCTAGGAATTTAGCAAATGATCCTGGACATTGTTCACCCGAACCATCATATCTGCCATAGTATTCACCACCACGATCAGATTTGAAGCTTTTAATCTTTTTGTCAAGTTGGTTATCAACTTCAGCTTTATAGTTTTTTGAACATCCAACGACTGTAATTTTTTTATGAATGGGATATATATAACCATAACTAGAAAAGTCGTCTATGAACGTTATAAAATATTATTGACCATTCCAAGAAACCATGGGGAACAGTCCACAAATGTCCGTATGTATAAGTTCTAAGACGTCTAAAGTCCTGTTGACTTGAAATCTTCTTTTATTTGTTTGTTTTCCATTTATATAGTTAACACACATGTCATAATCTGTAAAGTCAGGGGGGTTAAGAATTCCTTTAGATACAAGTCTTTCAATTCTTCTCTTGAAAATGTAATCTCTTGTGCCACAACAAAGCAGAATTGTCGACGGTTAATTTTCGCTTCACCTCGAGTATTTATATGCAATGGTCTATTAAAAGAAGTAATCGTATCGATTAAATAAAGATTATCGTAACATGATAAAGAACGGAAACCAACCAATTTTGAATCATGAAATAAACTAAATTTCTCATTCCTAAATGAACGAGAATAATCAGATTTATCTTAAGTAGAAATATAAATCAAATTCTGTCTAAATGACGGTATAATAAATATTTCATTAAGATCCAACTAAAATCCAGTCTTAAACAATAATCTAAATCTTCCTATTGCCTCTACTTCAACGTCTTGTTGTCTCCAATATAGATGTATATTTCACCATCACTTGATTTTCGACAACTCAGGTAACTCTGTATAGACACATTGATGTGAGTTGTTGTACAGAATCTATCCATCATGTGTATCTAGGTATCGGAGTTAAATTAACCTCACAACAACCCAAATGAAGAAGAATACTTTTCAACAGGCTATGCGTGATAGTTGGTACAGTTCTTCTTCTTATGACCTGCAGCTCCACACAAGAAACAACCACTCTCAGTGTGTTCATTATCCTTATTATTTTTCATTTTCTTATTCCTTTTGTCTTTGGAGGTGGTGGCTAAATGAGTACTTTTTGTTTTATCATGTTTCAATCTTTCCTCTTCTTGGATACAATGTAAGATGAGCTCACTAAGGGATCATGAGTCCTTTTTACGATTGTAGCTCACCTTGAATTGAGTGAAGTGTGCCGGAAGAGATATTAAAACCAAGTGCTTAACAAGTCTTCAAATAAATCCAATTTGAGTGCCTTCAATTTTGAAGCAATGTGAGACATTTCCATAATGTACTTCCGTGTATTTCCATTCCATTTGTACTCATTGAGATAAGATTAGCCAAAAGTGTACTAATTTCAGCCTTTTCATTCTTGACAAACCTCTTCTCAAGTTCTCAATAAAACCATTAGTCGTAGTCACCTTATCGGACATAGTGCCTCAAAAAGCTTCTGGAATAGCACGCTTTATGGCCATCAAGTTTATGCAGTTCAATCGTTCCAACTTTTCCATCTCCTTCTTGTCATCAGAGGTACTCTTATCAGTAAGTGCAACAGGATGATCGACCCATAAAGCAAGGTCCAGGTCCATGATTTCGAGAACAGTCATCACATTCTCTTATCATGCTTTGAAGTTCGTGTCATTAAGCATTGGAATTGAATTGGTACTAGCAGAGATATTAGCAGCAGAACCTGAAACTAAATTAGAGAACGATTTAATTGGAATGACTCGTATAAATATCCTTAATATGTAAATAATAATTTCAAATAATGGTAGGGTCCATTACAAGATACCTAGCACAACATCAACGTTTAGTCTTTGGACAGAAATATTAACTTGTAAGTAGTACTCTTGGTAAAGTGATCAAACACATACAATAAAGAAACATGTCAATCAATAAACATTTTTTTGGACCGATTTATTGATCACACGTTAAACCAAATAATCGTTACATATTTATCACCACATGTGCATGTGTAATTTTGTCAAATATTGACATTCCTTTAGGCCGATTAAATATTCACATGAATAACACACACAAACACCTTTTAATATTCTAAACTAATTAATTTTGGCAACATGTTGCTTTAATTAATTCACTTTCGAATATTATACCTCTCAAAAGAGTCTTTTGTATCAAAATTTGAAAAAACAAATAACCGAATTTGTATATTTATTTTGAAACTTTAGGAGCCTAATGGTTAATTCAAAACTTTAAGGATTCAAAATTAATTATTCAAAACTTTAGGGAACAATAATTAATTATTCAAAACTTTATAGGCTAATTTAAACAAATTATAAACTTTTAGGACCCAAATTAATTAATTTCTGAACTCCAGTGACTAAATTATTAAACCCACAACTTTAAAGGCTCAATTTGGATGAATTTCAACTTTAAGGGACTGAATTATTAAAAATAGATTTTAAATATTGCAACCATAATCCTAATCTGAAATTGCAATCAATGACCTTAAATCTTCAAATTTTCAGCTCAAGCCCCCACCCCAAAATGATTCACCAAACCCTAAATCTTTAAAAAAAAAAAAAAAAAAGGAGAGAGGGGGAGGAATCCCGAGGGGGGAACTGAAGCAGTTAGCGCTGCTAGTTAATCAGAGTTTTTTTAAAACAGAACTGAAATTATGGAAAATCGATTGAATAATTTTCAAATTTAACAAAACTAAATCCGGAAATTTTTACAAGAATCAAATTAAAATTTTGATTCTCAATTATTCAACATGAATGAGCTATGATACCATTTGTTAGGAAAACTTGTTTATGCCATAATGATCATTCATGTTGGACCATCAAGAATTCATGAACCAAAACAGAAGCTTACCTGAATCAAACATGTTTACCGCATCGAATGAGTCCTGCGATTTTAGTCTTCCAGATCAACACGCCGTTCCTTTATTTTTCTCTGATGATGAGAGCCAGAACATAATGAACAATCACGTATGATAGAGGAACCATAACCGTATATATATAAATATACACTAACGGCCTGTTAACTTAATTCAGCTAGAAACGGGTCTAATCTCTACACATAAAAGTTCACACTTTAATTGGGTGCTTCAAAACCCAAAATACCGAAACCTTATTAAATCACTTTAAACGGGCTCTTCCAAAAGTGATAGCCTTTAATTTAATACACAATAATTCACGTATATACCCATGTGATCGATTAAAAATCCTTGTACTATTTGGGGCTAGCTCCATCCTGGTTTAATAGGCATAGCCATTACATTTACACAAGGGCATCCTTGTTTATGGTCTTCCTCTTGTTCACATTAACGAATCCAACATACGGGTTCGTCCTGCTCGTTTCGCTCTCTGAAAGTCTTGTGTTTTGACGACCTTCTAACATGCTTTTCACAAATTTATCAAAGTTGCCCCAATTATCAGGTTCGAACAACCGCTTATTCATTCTTAGATACGTAAATGCAGCGAGTCCATTTCCAGAGTCTGACTGACTGGTTGCCAACACTTGTGAATATGCTCCAAAATCATACCTCTCCAGCGCATTCTCTCCAGCAAGTTGTGTTCCAGCAGATTTTGTAGCCTTCTTTACCTGTCGAACTAGACCTTCTGGCGAGCAACGAGCATTTCCTGGCTGTTCTCCATCTCTCATCTCCATGCACGTAAAATTTAAAACTACTCTATATTTACTCAACATTCGCGCAATTTGTAAATAACCATCTCGATTCCTAGTATTGTAGTATCCAGCAGTCAATTCAGCTGCGTGTGATGTTGTATTGTAGTGCCAATGAATTCCAGCTACTTTTCCAGATAGTATAGCCCCAGTTCCTTTGAATATGCCTTGTGCAGCTGATAGGATTTTATCTCCGTGCTGGACTAGCAGTCCAGAGTACCAGTCCAAGAAAAAATGCCCATATGCAGTGTTCCATGTACCGTCCCTCCCGAAAAATCCAGTTTCTTCCGGGAACTGATTGTATTGGCCTGAGTCGTGAGGGCCTCCGAATCCCCATTCAGTCTTCCTAATCGCCTTAGCTGCAGCTGCCAATGAGGCTTGCATATACTGTTCACATTACATACGTACAAATTATATTCATGTTCAGGTTTACTCGATAATCAACAAGATTTTAGCTATCTATCTTTTAAAAAAAAAAAAGGCGTACCTTGTCATAGCTCTGGAATTCACCAATTCCTGGAAATCTCCAGGTGCCATTGCTTTCCGGATAAGATGGATATCTTAGCTCTCCACAAGGCCCCAACCCCACTTGAATTTCCTAAAATAATAAAAAATAACGTAAACTACTTATCCAAAAAGCAATGAGCCAAAAATCGAGGATATTTATAAAAGGGCATATACCACTATGACATCTCCCAAGTAGTCGTTGAATCTATCTCTGAAACTTCTCATATAATCAGAGTAGACTTGAATGGGAGTTCTACCTCTTAGCACAGGCATTGAATCACAACCCAAAGATATATACTCGGGGTTGCGCTGCCCTGATTTATCTGTGTACACAATATCAGGATTCTTACTCATCTCTTCAAGCACCCATGGGGGTAAAGGGATACTGCAAAAAACAAAAATAATCAACTTATGTTAGGATTGTCATTTCCAACTCATATACATCGTCGAACTTTAAAAATGGATGTCAGACTAACGTGCTGGTGAAGTTAAAACTAGTTTTAAAGCCGAGTAATATAAATTAAAACAAATTAAAGTTTGGTCGGTGGAAGTGAAATTTTGGGGGTGTATTCAATTAAGACTTTTAATGACTTTTTGAGATTTAAAAAGTTTATAAGTGTTGAATGTAAGCTTTCGGAAATTCTCTAAAAATAATGATGTATTTAATTGAGACTTTTATAAATATTAATTTTTAAAAAGTCTCTCAAAGTCACAGTATATTCAATTAAAACTTTTTTAAAAGTATTTATAAGTTTTGGGCATTCAAATTTTTATGATTTTTAGAGACTTTTGGAAAAGTCTCCATGGTACTAATTTTTAAGAATAAAGTTCTAAAATAAAATTTTAAAATTTGTTTCTCATGAACCACATGATTTTGAGACTTTCACAAAAAATAAAAAAATTTAATGTGTTTTTTCTTTTTTCAAAATTTATCTTTCCTTTTTCCACATTAGAGTTAGATTAAAATTTATTTGTTTCTATTGATTATATTGGTTCTATTTTTCTTTTTCTTATTACTTATTCCTATTTTCTATGAAAGAATTAATTTGTAGTCTTATAACTTATTTTTTCTCTTTTTTCATTCATTTATTCAGAAAAATATCTAATTTTAATTAAATTATAAAATTTTATATAGACTAATTTATAAATAAATTTAAATATATATCTTTATTTATTCTTTAAATGCATATTATATTAATAATACTGAATATTAAATTTATTTTACATATATAAAAATTATTATTTATTTAATTAAGGTCTTAAATTTTTATTCTTTTTAAAGTATTTTTTTTATTATATGGGAGGAAAGGGACGGGGAACGGGAATTGTGAGAACCAATTTTGTACGTAATAATTTCACAATATTGCACTAAATTCACATAAATTTTATTTTAAATGAAAGTCTTTAAAAATTTATAAATTTTTTTAAATGAAAGTCTATAAAAATCTTTCACTAGTTCATACATATCTCTAAAAAAATCCAGGAAATCCACATAATTCATCACTAAAAAAAATTCATAAAAATTTCAAAAGTTCTAATTGAATACA
>CAIGRL010185097.1:0-16160 GCA_903798325.1 Fraxinus xanthoxyloides | reverse complement strand
TTTTAGTTTTTGGTTTTTGATTTAATTATTTGATTTTAGTTTTTTTTATATGAAAAAAGGAAAGTTACCATTTTGCCTTTTAAGTATTAGTCAACAATTGATCAGATTTTTTATTTTGGTCAACTAACTGTCAAATTAACGGTTTCTGTCAATTCGAATTCCGAGTGCGAATTGTTTAAATATTTTTTTCGTGAGTGACACAAATGAAAGATTTGGGTAAAGTCTGCAAAAATGTGAAAAATTTGCTCGTGACTGCAATTTTCCCTAGATATTATTAGCCCGGTTTGATCCACTCCTTCACAAAATTCATTAAAATTCATTTTCTCAACTCATTTTTAATCACACATTCTTCGAAAAAACAATATTACACACAAATTCAAATTGTATTATACAATCATAAAATTGATTTAATCAAAAAATTTCATGCAACTAAGTCCCAAAAAGTTTTTATAATTTGGGATGATCAACTTAGAAAGTAACAAAGTCATAAGTATCTGCAAAAAGTACTTCAGCAAAAATTGATATCGTATAAGAACAATCTTTTGTAACGAAAGAATTTCACATATGATAGAAGTGTGGCCCACCAGTTAATACTAAATATTTTGTACCTCGAAAGAGAAAAGTTTAAGAAGAAATAATGTCCCCACAGAATCACAAATGTCCAAAAATAATGAGATTTTAATAAATTATTTATTAACTCATTAATCATGGGAACGAAATAATATTTTTATAGATAATATTTTTTTTTCTCTTGAGATTATGTAAAATGAGGATTCTGAACCATAATTTGTCAAAGACTGTCAACATAGAAATGATTGGTCAAAATGAAAGGAAGTCATACAAACAGAGTTGAATTCCTTAGAAAAACGAAAAACGTTTGGACATAAAGTTCTAACACTTGAAAATATAATCCATGTAGGATACATTGGATTTTCATAACAAAAAAAATGAGAATAATGACATTACAAGATACAAAGTACAACTTGTAGCCCAAGGTTTTCATGAAGGCCTAGAATTGATTATGAGAAATATATTCTCCCATAATTAAAATTATCACTTTTAATACTTAATTAATTTGATTGTGTCATAAAGGCTTGACATGCACTTTATTAATTTAGCAACCGTCTATCTATATGGTTCACTGGATAGTGACATATATATTAAAATCCCCTAAGGACCTAAATTGTCGAAACAAATTATACATGCATGAGAACCATGTTTTCAGTTAAATTGCAAAAATATCATTATATAAATTGAAACAATTCGGACGGATGTAGTATAATCACCTTAACGAACTTTTGTTGAAAGAGGGTTATTAAAATAATTACGTTTGCCCATGTGTTTTCATAATGAAAATGAAACTTGAATTTACGATTATAGCAGTTTATGTTGATAATTTAAATCTAATTGAGACTTTTGAATAGCTCAATAAAATTGCAGATAATTTGAAAAATAAATTTGAGATGAAAAATTTAAGAAAAACAAAATTTTGTCTTAGGTTGAAGATTGAACATTTACAAAAACGATTATTTGTTCATCTATCTTTATTTACAAAAAAGTACGTTTTAAAACATTTTTATATAGATAAAGCACATCCATGGCATCACATATGGTTGTTGAATCACTTGATGTGAAAACAAATCTATTTAGTCCACTTGAAGATGGAGAAAATATTCTTGATCATGAAGTATCATATTTTAGTGCAATTGGAACATTAACAAATCTTATAAATTATACTTGACCCGACATAGATTTTTCTACAAATGTTCTCGTAGATATAACTCTACATCGTATCAAAGACATTAGAATGATGTTAAACACATTTTATGTTACCTAAATGGTACTATTCATATGAGATTATTTTATTCTAAAAAACCTGGACCTTTTTTAGTAAGACATGCAGATATTGGTTATCTCTCTTATCTACGTAAAGCTAAATTGCAAATAGGATATGTGTTTATACATGGTGGAACAACTATATCATGGAGACTATGAAGCAAACATTGATAGCAACATCATTAGATCATTCTAAAGTTATTGCGATTCATGAGGCAAGTTGGTAATGTGTATGGTTTAGCAACATGACACATCATATCCAAGTGTTATGCATATTAGCTTCAGCAAAAGACAGTTCAACAATATTGTATGAAAAAAATGCAGCTTATATTGTACAACTTAAATGAGGCTATATCAAATGAAACATGCAAAACATGTTTCTCCGAAATTCTTCTATACACATGAGTTTCAGAAAATGCGTGATATTGATATTCAACAAATTTGCTCAAGTGATAATGTGGTTGACTTACAAAAGAATTATCGACATCTACATTCAAGAAATTAGTACACGAAATAGGAATGCATCAACTCAATTATTCACAGCATCAACATCAGGAAAGTAGTTGTACTCTTTTTCTTTTATTTAGGTTTTATCCCACTGAATTTTCTTAGTAAGGTTTTAGTAGGGACACCATTTATTTTTAGTAGTTGTACTCCTTTTTTTTTCGTTTAATTTTTTGTTTCAAAACATATTTTAACAAGACATATCTTGTAATGTGTTATTCAAGGAGAAGTGTTGTAAACTATATGTTTATTAGTGAATGATCATTATACTCCTGAAGCTCTTATTATTATGACTATTGTATCTCTTATAACTCTAATTCTTCTTTATAAATATGGGGATTCGGTTTTCAATGAAACACACATAAATCTTTTGATTTTCTATATTCTATTCTATTTCTTTCTATTTTATAACAATAAATGATTTGTAAATAGAAATAGTAAGAAGAGTGATAATGAGTCAGAAATATGTGAATAATAATATTAGTAGTTATGAATGTGGTGTTGAAATTAATATTTAACTTTGACTGAATTTATAAACCAATTTATAAATTGTAACAAAATAGAGGCTTAGGTTTTAGTCCTGAAGTTTAGTCATGTTTTATTGAGAAAATTCAATTCACTGTCACTTTTCTAACCGATACTCCTATCTACAAATAGATTTTCAATTTATAGAGAAAGAGATAAAGCATCGTAGCACACCTCATGTTTCCATCAAATGAAGCACTCCCCTCCCACTTTGTTAACATAAGATATAAGGAAGTTCTTTACAAAAGGAACGGGTAATTTTAGAAATGATTATCATACTGTCACCATGAATTTTATTATTTCACAACAATTTTAAATATTTTTAAAAGGGTATGAATTTTATTTATTGCATGGAAATTTTAAGTTTTTTTTTATCTCTAATATGACCCTAAGTCAAATAGCATAAGTAACCATATATTTGAAATATTTTTGTTGACATTTTTATTTGCACCACAACAATTAGCTTGTTTTTTTCTCGTACATTTTCTTTTTCGTTCAACAGCGGTTAGTGCATAAACTCTTTCTCTTTGCGGCACCTCCAGAGCGTGCAAATGTTATTTTTTCAAATAGATAGATATTCAAAAGAATCAGATATAAAATCTATATAGTAACCAAAAGCCCACTAAACAATTTCATTCAATGGCCACAGCCTCTATCTATAACACTCTAAAAAGCTATAATTTTATTGTATACCATTTATCCGGTGTATAACAATGAAGATGTTTCTTTAGGGAATCAACAGTGAGGATTGAGCCTGTAAGACGGGGGTGGGAAGAGAGGGGAAAATAAGGTTGATTAGAAAGCAAGATGAATATGCTGTACGCATCTTCTTCTTCATCATCTTCTTCTGTTTTTTTTATTCTTCTTCCTCCCCTTCTGTTTTTTAAGGAAAATTTGATTAGAAATCTTATTCAACCAATGTTTTTAGTTAAAACGCCTCCACTTATTAATGTTAAAAGATCTAAAGGCCAGGGGGTTTCATTTAAAAGGCCTAGTCAAAGCTAAAATCTATTTATAAAGCCTAAGAACTATTTTTTAGTTGGTTAGCCTAAAGATAAAAAGAAAAGGAAAATACAACTTGTAAATTACTAAAATGTTCTTGTATGTAAAAATAAATTTTTGCCGTCCAGAACGACTTACATATCATTTTCTACAACTCATAACGACATACATCTCGTTATCAATATTGTATGAAATTTGATATTTGATGAAAGTTTAAAATTTTTATGTTGAATTGTAGTTATGGACACCGTTGATATGTTATGGACTCAATTTGTTATCAAGATAAATATAAGCAGTCAGTTGAAGGTGTTTGAAAATGAAAATATGCAGAGAATGATAAATGGAAAACAAAACTTAATCTTGATTCGAAAATAATTCTTACATGGACTTGTATGATAAAGTCAAAGAGGTGTTTAAGGTTGATACAATGCTATACAAAATGGAGATATCAACTCTTGTCCAAATGATGTAGCTTTATTATTTTGTACTTATTGAAAGCACCAAACGATTTATTACACTTTGTAGTCATTGTGCTATTAATTGTGTTGTATTGGAACAATCCTAGAATCATCATGTTGCTTTTATTTTTATGTTGATTTTGTGTTAATGGAACGATATTAAAGTCATTTTACTTAATATGTTTTCTTTTTTTCATTACAGGCAAACAAAATTTATATCATATTATTTCTCGGGAATGACACAAATGTCTTATAATTGATACTGATGTCATTCCAGTAAGAAAATTGTAATGCTTAAAATAATGACTTAAATCGTTTCTAATACACAAAAAATAAAATATTGAAGTCGTTTCCGTAAGCAAATTATAATTTTCCATACAGTGACATTGAAATCGTTCATGAGATGCAAAACGATATGGAAATCGTTCCAGTACAAAAACTGTAATGCTTCAATGATATTTAAATCGTTCTTGAGACAAAATGATATGCATGTCGTTTCGATACAAAACATTACTGCTATGTTGATTCACATAACAATTGAAGTCGTTATAACCAAACAAGACGACATTTAAGTAGTTATGCCAAACATAGTGCACGCACACATGCATCATTCGTAATTTATAGGATTGGCATCTCATCACTTTCACATAACGACATTGAGGTCATTCTACAAAAATAGCAGCATTGTACACGTCATGATATGAAAAATCGTTGCAGTACAAATTTGCCGTCATTGAAGCCATTCTAGTCCAAAATATAACTACAAATACATTGATATAGTTTCCTTTCATTCGAAACGACGATGATATCGTTGTATATCATATCCACAAAATAATATAATGACATCAAAATTGTTGCAATAGAATTTCATCGTCTTTGACATCGGTCCAGTTTTACATATAATTGTAATTGAAACGACTTTGGTGTCATTTCTTTTCGTACATAATGATAACGAAAATCGTTCTGAATGAAATAGACATAACGACAATAAAATCGTTCCAGTACAATTTCTTGGCATTGAAGTCGTTCTAACATGAAACATAATTACAATGATATTGATGTCGTTTATTTCATAGATAACGATTATTATATCATTCTGGCTCAAACATAATTACAATGACATTGATGTTTTTTTCTTTTCATAGATAATGATGGTTCTATTGTCCTGGCTCAAAATGTTGATTAGATCATCCATAACCACCAGACATGCCTCCATCATACATAGGACGACATATTGAGATATTTAAGTAGGTTGATAACACTCGAATGACTTAGAAAGAGCGAACACAGATACTTTTTGTCCATCGGATAAGTTTGAAGGTTGTAACTGAATATATCAAATGTTGTAGATACTTTCTTTCGAGTGGGATCGAACCCAGTTGACCTTTTTTTGGTCATCATAGGTATGTCGATGGACATAGATGGTCGAATCGACATTTTGAGCCAAAACAATAGAACTATCATTATTTATGAAAAGAAACGACATCAATATCATTGTAGTCATGTTTCATACTAAAACGGCTTCAGTGTCAGGAAAATTGTAAGTAACGATTTTAATATCATTATGAAAATAACATAATGACATACATGTCGCTTCAGTACATATTTTATGACATGAGAACATTACAGTTGAAATCATAACTATAATGACATAGATATCAACCCTTTTCATATAGAACAACAAGTATCATTCTGGCTAAAAATAATGATTCGACAGTCCATGGCCACCAACATGCCTCCGACATATATAGAACAAGTAAAAGAGGTCATCAAATGGGTTCGATCTCACTCGAATGTCTTAGAAAAAGAAAATGTAGGATTCTTTCTGTCAAAATAGTTCGAAGGTGATAGACAACTATAGAACACAAATATTTCCATAGTTTCTTTCCAGTGAGATCGAACCCACTCGACAACCCCTTTCGACCATCCTATGTATTTCAGAGATATGTCGGATGGTCATGGACGATCGAATCATCATTTTTAGCAAGAACGATATAATGGTCGTTTTGTGTCTCAGTAACGATTTCAATGTCACTATATAGATGTGTGCATTTTTTGTACTAGTATAACATCAATATCGTTTTATGTCATAGGAATGATTTCAATGACGTTATATTAATGAGTCTATATCGTTACGTGAAACAGTACTTATTTTTTGACGTAACGACCTAAATATCATTTTATTGGTCATGAAACATTTTCATCATCCTGCACATGTATCATATTTAATCTTGAAAGTCGTAAAGGCCTAAAAATATGTAAATTTCAATTACATTCAATATCCTTAAACGTCACAGTTATACAACATCCTTAAAATATCTACTAGACAAACAGAACAAAGTAACTACAGAACTGTATCAAAACATCAATAAAAATAGCAAAAAACAATCTAAAGCTCAAAATCCAATGCCAACAACTCTACAACTAATTTCTTTCGCCATATCGGGATATAATCCAAGCGAATTATATTTACATCCATCTTCACTTGCATAAATTCTATGTACTTCAGACTGAATATCTCAAAATCAGATCTACAAAATAGTTGTACAGTTATATTAATTTTCATCATTAAAATAATATAGTATTAACAAATGTGAAGGTTGACAACCTTATAGAAATAGTGCTTGTTAGAAGAAATATAAACCCAACAGCAACTGAAATTCGAATAGCTTGGTTTGATTGTTTTCCCTATAAATGGAGATGAAAAGAAATAGAAGAACCCGAGTAAACAAGCATACATGGACTACCATTTAACATTGTTGTCTAACTTCTGAGCAAGAGTGTGCATATTGTCAAATGATATGAAAATTAGGCAACCCACAAAGACGGTAATAACATGCCTTGAATGTTGGTGGGGATATGGATACGTATGAGTGAAATTTGTCTGAATTGCCTCTACATTTAGAGTATCTAGCAAACTGACAAGCTACTTATCGAACCCCATTGTTCAATCTCAGTATTTGAGTCACTTAACCTGATATAAATTTTTGCTAATATCTCCATTTTACAAGCATCAATGTGCAACACAAAGCATCCTGCATCAATTCATAATTCGACAACCAATGTATAAGATTAATTCATAGAATTAAACATTTATGCAATTTCTTTCATTAAAGTTTGGATGACCCAAATCCTAAAAGATGGGGGAATTAATTTTATACAATAATCAAAGCATTTTTCCAGGAATGTTGATTCCGAACGTTACCCTTTCGTTCGATCCTAATAGATTTAACCATAATCCATTGATGTGAATTTTGATCTAATAAAAACCAAACTTACATACAAATACGCAGAAACATAATAAATCTAATCGATAAGAAAATAAAGATTTAAAGAATCCTAATAGAATCATACAAAGGATAGATGGATATTAACTAGATTAAAGATTAATCGGATGTACAGTTGGACCTAGCCTACCATCGCCATTCACTTCAAAACCCTCCATAATTGTCGTCCTCACAAACTTCAAATCAACAAGTCTCAATCAGAAATGTTATTATCCACAAACAGCAGGATAAACGAGAAGACGATTTTTGAATTCAATAAAAAAAAAATTAATTCCAAGTTGCTCGATGTTTCCAGTACACGTTCAGAATGAAAAATATATACCCAAAAATTACAAATAGCAGAAATTTACTTGGACTCAATGCATTTGTAAACTATATTATGAAAATCCACATTCAAGTTGGGTTTTCCAACCCCATAAGAATTTGTGAAATTTTAAACAGGAAATAATTACAAATTCTAAACAAAAGATTAAATTTTGAACAAATTGAAGCTTTGGAGTAAAAACACAGACTTTGGGATTGAAGTCTTGACCCTATATAAACTTTGTTGGCACAACTGCAAAACGAAAATTAAAAAATAAAATAAGCTTCTTTATTGATTTTATTTTCGAAATAATAATACAATTATAGAGAGAGAGAAACTTGAGAGAACGATTAGGGATTCCAGTTGTGGAGTGTAGACATGAGAAAGAAGGAGAAACTACCATTGTTAGTAGAGAAACAAAGAGAGAAGACACTAATGGAGTTCTGGGTCATTTTGAATTGGGGATGAATGATTTCACGTGAAGGAGAGATGACATTCAATTTGAATAATAAATCTTCAAATTTGGTCAAAAGACTTGCACAAAGAGAGATTGATACCTGGTCATTTGAACTCATTCCCTTGACCTGTAGCCTACTTATTATATATGTTAAAAGACCTAATTACCCTTTACTTAAAATGTCTAAATTGTCCCTACTAAAAACCCAACCCCCATATTCATCGCCTTTTTCCTTCATGCTTCCAAGATTTTCTTCTTTTGTAGAAATATAGTCAAGTGGTGAAAATGACACTTGTAGTTATTTTAAACGGATGTGTCGTTCAGCACATAAGGTCCCAATTTTAGTCCAGACATCGTCATTTATCTTTATGAACATCAAAAATATTAAAAAGAGTTAAGATATTCTGTTTCACTATATTATATTGACAAATTTAGCAAAATTGGAACACTTTGTTGTCAGTATACAAATATTTAATCGTGTGTAATCATAGCCCTGAAATATCTAATGTATTCTAGTCATTGCCAACAATTTGCATAATCTACGAATGCTTGCTTTCTCTCGTTCTCTCTCACTCACTCATAGGCGACCATGTGGCTACTACTCACAACATGCACCCGAAGAACCATGAACCACCACCCAAATCTCTGGATAAGGTCATCATCGATGACGACTCTTATGACCCATAATAGCCAAACATTGATAGTGATCCTAGGTCAAAAACCTTAGCACCGTCATCCCCTAGGGCAAGATCAACACTCCCTAATGCTCCACCATCTCTCATTTGGCCTTGGACACTTCACCTTATGGACTAATTGAAGGATTTCAATTGCCAATCCATGAACAACTTTTGGATCATGAATGACTTCTCCAATTGACAGTCCTACACATGCTGAAACTCTAATTTGACCTTATACAAATGTTCTTTAGTCTCAAATGATAATTGATAACACCACAATTGATCAAATTCCTGTAAAAATTGATTCAATTTTGGCCTTCAATATATCCATCTAGCATGCCTAATGAGATTTCAAATTCCAGGGGTTCTAGTGGGATCCACCTCACAGGACCACTTCCATCGAATTCACGAGCCATCAAAATCCCCATGGTGTTAATCGTGACGTCCAATTTAGTCAACACAACCACCTTGGGAATTGTGTCTCCACATACGGAATCGCACCTAAGCCTTTTAGACTCCAATATGCCACACGATCTGCATAGCTAGATCAATAAGCGACGTTGACCATTTTACACGTGAATAGTCTTTTTTCCAAGTTATGCACATGGCCCCAAGTCGTATGTAATGTACATGCAATTTCGAAGTTTGCACAGCACGCACTACTCCTTGTTGACCCAGGTGGCCCTCCTACTGTTGTGGGTTTATCCCGACCCTGTCATGTCGAGTGCATCTAAAGAAAGTCTTTTGCATATGTTCTTTAGGCTCCAAGTGATTCCACTCTTCACAGGTTTGTTGCTAAGACACCTTTCATACACATGGGAGAGTCGACCATTACAATTTGTTAGAATGATGTTCTTCTTTCTGAGTTATGCAAGTATACACTTGTTGGAGAATTTTTCCATTACAAGCCTTCGATGATTAAGGTATGTGAGCATTTTCAGAATTTTGGTTTTCATGGTGATTTTATGCTAGGACTGATAGATGCAAAGCATATTCTTATTCATTTACCGCAAGAGGATGATTATAGACGTTTATTTCTTAAGCCATCATAGTAAATTTACACTTGGTTTTAGTCCTGAGCATGAGACACCTACATTTCCCATCTAGGTATACATCTTCATGCTAAGAGCTTTTTATTTGCATTAGCTAGGGTCATTGGGGTCCCATTACATATATGCGGCAAATTTAGACTTATGTTAATTGATAAGTGTAATTTAAACACTTCTTTAGGGTCCTAAATATTGATATTTGGTAATTCTTTTGACAAAATATATCTTAAATTGTTGTATTATGTTATATAGGTAAACTCAATGGTTGAATGAAGAAGCGAAATAAAGAAGCAAAAAATGGTGAAAATTGAAAAATACAAAGTTTGGGGATCAAATTGCAAATATTCAATAGCTGATTCGTACCAAAAGATGAGGTGGAAGACTTTTAGGAGACAACGGGATGGAATTTGAATTCACAAAGGAATAGAATACGATCAAAATCAATTTCCAATCGCACAAATTATATTCCAAATTTTTAGTTGAATATTGCGACGCAATTTTAGCATAGTAAATGTCCAAATTGAAAAAATTCTAAATCTATCAAAGTTGTATCTCTTCAAGTTATCTTTCCAACGCATTTTGAATCGTTTCAATTGGATATCGGGAGAGGATGTTATGACCAAAATACCTACAGCTGTGCAGAGACCAAAAAATCCGCGCGCGAATGCAACTTTCCTTGTTCGATTGGAACTCTTTTGGAAGTCAATTTGGACATGATTCTCAACCAATTTTCGACTCCTACAAATAGACAACATCAGAATACAAATTGGGGAGCTTTCATGTACATAATATACTCCAATATTCATCAATTAATATCATCAATGGAGGAAAATTCATAATTTTTGTGAGAGAATTGAAGATGATTTGCAAGAATTAAATCAAGAGAAGATTCAAACCTAATTTTTGGGCAAAGAAGGGAAGGCACAAGTGGAGATTCATCAAGAAACCATTGAAGAGATTCAAAATCTCAAGATTCATCTTCATCTTCTCAATTTATCAAAAATCCGGGTTATATCTTTTAACTTAAATATGATTTCTTGTAATTTCTATATGCTAGACTAATTTTATACATTGTTAGGATGAGATGAAGCATTGTTATGATATTTTTAGTTAATTATCTTGACTTTAACTGATTTGATTTGTGGATGTTTATTATTGTTTTTATCGTTCTTTTCAATTGCTTGATGACCAATTGAATTGTTAGCGGATTTTATTGTTATTGAGAGAGGCAATAGTATTTAAAGACAATATAATAAACATGGTAAGCTTCGATAGATGATAGAAATATACTTCTATGCTTTATATGGTTTCAATAGGGGGTTCTAGTACCTGTTAATGCATTTATCATGTTTACATTTTTCATCGAGAGATAGAAGGGTCACGTGAGGGGAATATATTTGATCGCTATCGAGAGAGATTTTCAATTAAATTAAGAACATTGACCAACATGAATGATTTTAAATTGTCAATTTAATTGTTACACTAAAAATAGAATAACAAGGGAGATTCGACATCTGAGCAATGCATCTCACATATTTGAAAAATACATTTACTTATTTTCTTTAGTTGAATTGATAATTTAGGGATTAATATAAGAAAATCACAAAAATTGTTTTGCTATTCGATTAAAGTTGTAATTAATTTTAACTCGATTAAATACGTTGTCCTCGTGGGTTTGACACTATTCACTATCGTATTATTTGATAACGATCTCGTTCACTTGTGGGAAATCAAACAATCAAGTTATTGGCGCTGGTGCCGGGGACTACTGTTTTTGATAGTTTAGTTTAAAAAAAAATTATTGTGTTTCTTGCTTACTTTTTCGAGAACGTGTATGCAAAATACAAGAACCGGTGATCTTACTTAATTTGACCCGAAGATCGAACGAACATTCAACATTTGAAAAAGATAATAGCTAGAAACACACCAAAAACAAAAAAGAGAAATTTATGGCAGAAGAAAATCCTAATCAAATAGCCATCGGGGCTAATCTGAGAGTAGAGCAATTGAATGTGGCTGCAACTAATGAAAATGCAAGGCTAATGGGAGGGTACATGGTCCCACCAGTCGTGGAAAGCTAATCCAGCATAGTATATCCGGCGTTTGGCCAGACTAACTTCCACTTGAGGATGGACGTGATCAACATGTTCCAGAATGTATTACAGTTCTTTGGAAGACCTACTGAAAATCCCAACACCCATATCTCAAGATTCTTGGACATGTGTGCTACCATCGAATATCCGGGTGTTTCANGAATGTGGCTGCAACTAATGAAAATGCAAGGCTAATGGGAGGGTACATGGTCCCACCAGTCGTGGAAAGCTAATCCAGCATAGTATATCCGGCGTTTGGCCAGACTAACTTCCACTTGAGGATGGACGTGATCAACATGTTCCAGAATGTATTACAGTTCTTTGGAAGACCTACTGAAAATCCCAACACCCATATCTCAAGATTCTTGGACATGTGTGCTACCATCGAATATCCGGGTGTTTCAAGCGAAGCAATCAGGATGAGGCTCTTCCTATACAGTTTGAGAGATTCAGCTAGGGAATGGTTGGACACGTTTCCTCCTCAAAGCATCACCAGCTGGAATAGCCTAAGTCAGAAATTCCTGAACAAATACTTCCCACCAAAACGGATTGCCATATTGAGGAATGAAATCACTACATTTTCTCAACTTGACTCGAAGTGCTACTATGAAGCTTGGGAAAGGTACAAAGGATTGCTCCGCTAGTACCCACAACATGGACTGCAAAAATGGCTCCAAGTGCAATATTTCTACATTGGACTAAATTCGACAAGCAGATCTAACGTTGACTCCGCTTGCGATAGATCAATTACGAAGAGAACAACGGATCAAGTCTATCAAATCTGGAGGACTTAGCATACACCATTGCACTGGGCCAACAGAGAGAAAAAGTGTTCAGAAAGCAATTGGGATACATGAGGTGGATCAATTAACAGCCATCTCATCGCGACTAGCAGCTCTAGCTCGAAATGTGGAACAGTTGAATGTAACTCAGATAGTGGGACCAAAATGCAATCATTGTGGAGGGAATCATGAGAGGGTAGATTGTATTGTGGGTAGTACATTTATCCAATCAGTGGAAGATGTTAACTATACACAAAACTTCTAGAGGCAGTAAAATAGTCCCTACTCAAATACATATAATCCAGGGTGGAGAAATCATCATAATTTTGCATGGAACAATAATCAGGAGGCTCAAACTGCACCATCAGGTTTCCGCAACCGAAGAAGAAGTCTTCATTAGAAGACCTTGTGACTAAATTGGCTAAGATATCTACTTAACACATGCAAAGAACAGACAAAACCTTGCAAGTTCATGGGGCTGCCATCAAGAACTTGAAAATCATATGGGACAAATAGCGAAAGCACTTTCAGAGAGACCACTAGGAACATTCCCCATTGACACTGAGATAAATCCTAAACAGCAGGTAATGGTAGTGAAGTTTATGGAGGAAGAGCAGATTGAGGCCATCACGTGTATAACTACCCGAGATAAATGTGAAAAGACAAGCTACTGCATAAGAGAAAGTACCTACTATGGTTGAGGAAAAATCGGAAGAGCCTGATCAGAACGAGGAACAAGAAAGATTATCAGATGATCCAAAGGTTAAGGCAACCGCTCCTATTTCCATTTCCCCAAAGATTGCAAAAGAGAAAACTCGATGATCAATTCGAGAAATTCTTGGATATGTTGAAAAAGCTCCATATCAATATGTCATGCATCGATGCTATACGACAGATCCCGATGCATGAAAAATTCTTAAAAGATATGATATCTAAGAAAAGAAAGCTTCTAGACTGGGAAGAAGTGGCATTAACCGAAGAGAGCAGTGCAAGGCTGCAAAATAAATTGCCACCAAAACTTAAGGACACAGGGAGTTTCACTTTACCTATTTCACTAGGCAAAGAATTTCATTTTAATGCTTTGTGTGATACAGGAGCAAGTGTAAATTTAATGTCTTTGTCTAATTTTAGGAAACTAGGAGTTGGGAAGTCAAATGATCGAATGTGACGCTACAACTGGCAGATGGGATCATCAAAAACCAATAGGGCAAGGTTGAGGATGTGCTCATCAAAGTTGGGAAGTTGATATTCCCGGCGGACTTCCTTGTTATGGAACTCAAAGACGACCACGATATGCCAATTATCTTAGGTCGACCCCTTTTTAGCAACATGTCAAACGTTGATTGACATGGAGAAGGGTGAGCTGATTGTGAGGGTGGAAGACACAAGTGAGGTCATTAAATTATATAATCCACCCAAACAACCATTAGTCGTACAGGAAGCCAAATCTATTGCTGAAGTAGTTCAACAATGGTCAAATAAGATAAAACATAAACGTATAGAGAGCTTTGGATGAGGTGATGATAGAGATTTCAAAGTTTGGAGAGCAAAAAGAGGATGCAAGGCCGAAAATTGCAAGGAGCGTAAGGGTGCAAGATTCCAACGTGAGCCACCATGGTCCTTCCCTCCATAAAGTCTAGCTAAAGACTATAAATTCAGCGATTGTTGGGAGGCAACCCAATTTTTTAATCCCTTTATTTATTTTATTTTTCGTATTGCATTGCACGTATTTTTATTCTTGATTAATAGGTTGCATTAATTATATGCATGTTTCAATTTACAGGACATCATCATCCTATCATGTTTTTCCTTAGACCTTTGAATTTATTGTCGGTTGTTTCAATTGTTTGGGCTAAGTAACACGTCTTCTAGGTTATTTGATCTTTATTGTTTGATTTGACCGATATGTGCATGAACATGACATCGCAGAATATTCAAACCAACATAGACCAAGGGAAAAACATGATAGAAAATATTGTCTAGCCGTCACACATAATGCCTCATGCATTCAACAGAAAAATTCGGGGAGTACCTTCTTCATTTTTTCCCCGTCCCCTTATATTCTTATTTATGTTTTATGACATTGAGGACAATGTCGATTTTAAGTTTAGGGTGGGAAAAAACTTTGACTTTCTACTGTTTGTGTGTTTTTTAGTATTTTTGTCTCTGTTTTTTGTTACTGCTATAGTATATAATACAAAAAAAATTGAAAACTTTCAACATCGATTTTTTTTATATTTTCTTATTTTAGTTTGTGTGCTTATGTGGGTTATATAGTCTGACCGAAAATGATGATCAAATTTGAGATTTGGTGTTTATTTATGAACTGTGGATAGGTTGCATGCTAGACTAATTGAGACTTAACCTTGCAAAACTTGATATTATATGTGCACTAGAATTAAGTAGGACAATGTGATACTATGAGTTGATTCATATAATTGATAGGTTGATATAATTGGACATAGATGTTTTACCTAAATCGTACTAAATTATTTATCCTTAGGCCAACTTTAGCACAGTTTGGGGTTGATTTTGCTGTTGTAGGAAGATACAGATGTGGACAGGGATTCCATGTGTGGAACTTTTGTGTGGATTGTCTTAGATTAATGAGATAAAATTTGGCGAAAATCTTAAGTTGGAGGTCGATTTTGCTTGAATATGTGGTTGGTAAAGGGCATTGTACTGATCAAGACATAAGATTTATAAAAAATGTGAAAATTCTCTTCGAAACTTTTTTGACTTGGGTTATTAAGCCTGTAAGGGTATTTAAAACTTGGTGCCCTAAAGTCATCTGATTTGGGAATCATCGGCCTAAAACATATTACATAGGTCATTTAAAAAGGATAAGGGAGAGAATGGGAAAAAAAACAAAAACAAAACAAAAAAAATTGAAAATCAGAAAAAGCAAGTGCATAAAAAGAAAAAAAAAGTGTGCATTAAATGCCTTGGTTAAGCTCCAAACACTTGTTTGAGGAATTAAACTTTTGATAAAGGATAATTAGCCTAAATTTAGTCTTGAAAGTCGAAGCAATCAAAGAACTGGAGAATCCTTGTTTATTGATGTGTTGATTTGCAATTAGTAGAGTCAACCTAAACTAGAGAGGGTCAGGATAGTAATGAAAAAATCAACACTATATTAAACACTGGGAAAATAGTGAAAAAAGAACAAGTTTAGGTGTGTGTGTG
>CAIGRL010185095.1:0-22036 GCA_903798325.1 Fraxinus xanthoxyloides | reverse complement strand
GTGGTTGAAAAGATGTGAGATACATGAAAGATGTGGTTGATATTGATTGTTTGACTTTAACTTAGATTAAAATCTATCCCAAACAGACCCTTAATCTCAGACTTTTTCAACCACCAATTTAATTTAATTTATTTAATTTATTTAATTTTATTTTTTTGACTATTAATTTGATATTTGCATGTTGAGTCTTGACCTTTTATTTTTTATGAATTAATATTCAAGCTAGTCTTGTATGTATACAAGATATTATATATTTATCATTTTCGGATTCTGTGAAGTATTTAACTGATAAAAATTTATTCACCAACAGGCATTAATTTATTTAATTATTTCTTATTGTTCCACTAATTTATTATATTCACGAGTTCATATCTTCTATATTTTATTCACCGTCCCTTTCTCTTTTGTTTCTATTTTAAAATCGATAAGAGAAGCTAATCTTTAAGATGGTAGTTTCGCAAGAATATATACTCGATAAAGCTATTTTATTCTTTTCAAACGTCTTTAATATGTGAACTAGATCGTAAGAACGTGTTTACTTTGGTACAATATTGTACCTTTTCATCTCAAAATTATATGAAAATTTAGAGATTATGTGAAAATTATTCTTGATTGTGGTGGTGCATATGGCCGGCAAAGTAGGCATGATGTCGTAATGTGAATACTAGATTAAAATGCGATAACAATGATGCTGATACTTTCCGGTTGCGGAGTGGTGGGAACTGTAGACAAGAATTGAAGATGATTAGACATCCATTTTAATATTGGTGCTCCACTTGATCATTCTTGTTTTTTTCTTTTTTCTTTTTTTTTGGCATTTTTACACAATTATTTTGGGTTTTTTTTGGGACCAAAATAATCACAGTTAAATATTTTATCTAAAAGTTATGAGGCAATTAATTTTCGATATAACTTTTGTGTTTCAAGTAGCAAAATCGATAAGGCATAAATTGTCCACCAAGGTTCCGTGCACGGGTCAAATCATTTCATATATGATATTTCACTATCCTTCTTATCTAAAAAATAGTGGATGCATTTCAAAATTGAAAAACCTTCTCCACAAGTAGAACTTTTGCCTAGAAGGATAAGAGAATATGCACGAAGACGGGGAAAGATAAAATCAACAACTAGGATATATATATGTTTTAGCTATGAAGATGAATCACAAATTTTTAGATATGATATCATAGTCCATTAAATTAAATTAGCAGCTTGCGCGGTCAAGTTTACAGTTCTTGACAATTCAATGTTGATTGTCAAAAATTATATGCTCACGTCAACGATGGAGAAGATAACTCTTCCACACCATTGATAGGAGATCATTTCTATTTAACTAATGAATCATGCTACATGTACAATCGCAGTTGATAACTTTTGTTGACAATCGTGAGTTGTCAAAATCTACACCATCCATTTTAAAAATAGTTTTTAGATCAACCAAACAAATATTGACAACACAATGATTGTCAACAATCATTGTACAAATAGCATTATTCTTAACTATATTAGCTTTGAGATCCAACTATCTTACAATGACAATCTATTAAGATATGCAACACAAATTGTTATTTAATAATAATTACTAAGTGATGTGACACACAGCCTTAAAAAATTTAAAATACAAAAATATTATGATTCTAATATATAATATAATACTAACCTATTAAAGGAAAATTATTCTAGTGTTCTAACTGCTATTGATCAAACAAAAATTTAATGTAAAAGTAAATTCCTTGAAGCTATCCATTATGTATAGCCAAAACAAATACTTAGTCCATGTTTGATAGTGATTAAAATTCAGATTTTAATATATGTCAAAGTCAACAATCAATTTTAGAGTTTGTTTGATACACATTATTTCTTAAGAATGCATTTTAGAATAGTAAATTGATAGAGAATGTGTAGTTAAAAAATGAGGAAAAATTCTGAATTTACATGTCATATGATTTTATTGAAAAATGTGTGATTGAAAAGAAGAGAAAGTGAAATGAATTTTGGAAACAATGTGTATCAAACAATGGCTTAATCACATATTTTATGGGTTTCATAACTTTTTAACTACACATTTCATAAACTTTTGTCAAAATCTACTAAAAATCTAACTTTAATTCCCACTAAACGGGGATTAAAAACTTCAAGGACCCATGCTTAACCTCTTCCAACCTCAATTTCTTGAAGCGTTCACAATCATTGTCTTGTACGATGTTAATGTCCTCAACTAAAACCAAATAGATCAAGGGGTTGTTTGATCAAAAATTTAATAATAGTTTTAACACATTTTAATAAAAGTTAATGTAAAGTGTGGTTGAAAAGTCGACAAAACTTGTAAATTTCATAAAATGTATGTTAAAATCGAAGTTTGACGAATTGAAAAATTGATAATATTTTAACAAAGTTTTATCGAATAAGCACTAATATGAATTTCTTTTATGGTCTTTCTTTACGTAAAGACAAATAGAATCAACTCGAATTTAAAAACAGTTGATAAGATGGATCCACTAATCATGGATAGTCACACCCTGCACTTATTGGCCCGCGTCCTGTCGATGTTACCACGCCTAACATTCCTCTAATCTTACGAAAGCAGCTGAATTAAAGATACAAAAACCTTGCTAACTAGTATCAATATCTAAACTCACAAACACGAATCTTGATTATGTACAAAAGTTGAGTACAAGTGCAAATCTGCCTTCACAGTGGCTTTCTTCTTTAAACAGATTAATATTTGAATATTAATTACATTATACAATATCATCAATTCTAAATAATGCTTAAATGATTGAACCAGTAGGTTTCTTTGAATATTAATTAAATTACGCCACGCATTTTCTTTTGTTTTAAGTGACTCAGATGTCTTGTTTTGTTCTGCTGCGTGTATTCCATCTTCTTTTAATTTATCTCGTCATCCTCCAAAAACCCTCCAAAGAATAGATATTTTATGTAAAATGGTTAGTAGAATCAACTTTTTTTCATCAGATTCCACATGGAAGAATTCACCCCACCCCACTCTTGCTACGATTCTCAGATCATATATATATATACACACACTAGATATAGCTTATAGGTATTCCTAGTAAGAGTTAATACAACTTCCTCTTACTGCACTTCATCACATATATCCCTCAGCTTGTAAGAAAATGAAGAGTCAAATGTGTTGTGAGGGATTTTTCAAGAACTGCAAGCCTTATATGGCTATGATCTCCCTTCAGTTTGGTTATGCAGGGATGAACATTATAACTAAGATTTCTCTTAATGGTGGGATGAGCCACTATGTGTTGGTGGTTTATCGTCACGCCATTGCAACAGCTGTCATAGCCCCATTCGCTTTCTTCTTCGAGAGGTACATACATATTGCTTGTTTAATAAAATTTTGCTAAGATTTTATGAACTTTTCAATCGTTCAATCTTCAATTTTAACCACAAAATTCATAGAAACACAGTTTCTATCAACTTTTGAACGCATTTTATAAACCTTTATCAAAATTCTGCTAAAACTTTTATCAAAAGTGTCACACAACCCCTTTATTTTTTATCAACTTCTTGCTTAATTCAATACGTTTAGACAGTAACATGTTTGGTAGACTATACTGTACAATCAGTTATCTTCAATTTCATCCAATCTAGTATAGCAAACATCATTTTGATAAATCATAATGATCCCCTTTATTTCATATTGCAGGAAAGCTCAGCCAAAGATAACATTCCCAGTATTCATGCAGATTTTTGTTCTTGGCCTTCTTGGGTTAGTACCTTTTTTTGTTCTTCCTTTTTCTGTTTGGACAATTTGTTTTTCATCTCTTCATTTCCTTATTTAGTTTCTTTTATTTCAATTCCCTTTACGTATAGGCCCGTCATCGATCAGAACTTCTACTATGCGGGGTTGAAGTTAACCTCCCCAACGTTTTCTTGTGCAATGAGCAACATGCTTCCTGCCTTGACATTTGTCATGGCATTTATATTCAGGTTTGCACTGAATTCATCCTAAAAAACAATTTTTTAATGCAAATTTTGAAGATGAATTAATGGCATATATGAATTTTTTAAACATTAAAGGATGGAGAAAGTAGACATAAAGAAGGTTATATACCAGGCAAAAGTAGTAGGAACAGTTGTAACAGTGGCTGGAGCCATGTTAATGACCTTATACAAAGGACCAATTGTTGAGATGGTTTGGTCCAAACATGTCCATCATCGAGGATCTAGCGCCACTTCTTCTAAAGAAACCAGTGACAGGGACTGGTTTGTTGGATGCATTCTGCTCATTATTGCTACCCTTGCATGGGCATCTTTGTTCATTCTACAGGCAAGTATTTGACAATTTAGGAAGGTATAACTTAACCATTTATATGAGATGATTTTCTAACTAATTGATCAAATCCTTAAAACAGAAAGTTGCATTGAAAACCTACGCGAATCACCAGCTCTCTCTCACCACAATGGTGTGCTTCATGGGAACCCTACAAGCTATTGCTGTTACTTTTGTAATGGAACATAAGACTTCAGTTTGGCAAATTGGCTGGGACATGAATCTCCTTGCTGCAGCATATGCTGTAACTCTCTCTCTCTCTCTCTAAAATAAGCACACATATGCTTAACAGAAAAGGATGACATATTTCTAATGAATCGGGATATGTACAGGGAATCGTGACGTCTAGCATTTCATACTATGTACAAGGAATTGTGATGAAGGCAAAAGGGCCAGTGTTTGCCACTGCTTTTAGCCCCTTGATGATGATCATTGTAGCTATCATGGGATCATTTATTCTTGCAGAGAAAATATATCTTGGAGGGTAATTTCTCTCCCCATCGCACACACAAGTTCGGTTTGTTGGACTAGACGATAATAAACGGATTTAGTAATTATTGTTATTCTGTATATTGTTGTCTAATACTGTGTACTAAACTTGCTTGTAAATACTTCAAATTATGGACAGTTTTTACATCGAATTACTAGAATACTAATCCAACTTTTATGTGGATGAACAGTGTGATTGGTTCCATTATAATTGTGATTGGCCTCTACTCAGTTCTTTGGGGCAAGCGCAAGGAAGAAAAAGAGAACAAGAAACTGAATGAAATTCCTGAAGCCATAAAGGATAATGATATTCATACACAGGGAAATGGCAACATAAATTTGGTAACTGCTGTAAATTCTGAGCCAACTGGAGATGCTGATGTTGACAAGTGCCCTTCACTTGCTATTAATTTGCCCCTCCCACCAAACAAAATCTGACTTTGAATTCAAATGACCCTTTTTTTTTTTTTGGGTATTTTAAGAGATTTTGGTAAGGTTTATGAATGTGTGTACTACTTATTATGTGAAAGAGGAGAGATTTTTTTTTCTTTTTTCTTTCAATTTTTAGGCTTGATATGTCCTTTGTATTGGCTAAGTTTTGCAATGTGTCCATGCATTAAAGATCAGACTCTATGTCCTTTCTAAATTTGAAATTTATTTTGATTAACAAAAAAAAACCTAGTTACCTAGTTATTTTTGCTTAGTATATAACATAATTAGCAGAAATATCTTCAAATAATTCCAAATTTAATTTTTATTTTGGTAGAGAAGCGTAAAGCAATAAATATTCTCCGTTCCTTTAGTGTATACATTAATGCGTATTTGATTTGTTGGACATAATGACTATACGTCCGTTCTTTAACTATGTGAGACCTAACATACTAAATATTCCGAACCATGATCTCACAACAAATGAATCAAGATATCATTGATTTCTACTACGTGTCAATTCTCAAATATATTATTCTCTTTAGTTAGTTGACAAATCTCTGGGAATTAACATGATTTTTATTCTTGTATTCCATCATCCCTCAAGAAATGGATTCTACCGCTGTCAAATCCAGTGGTGGCTGAATCCATTTCAGCATATTGTTAACGACATTACCACATATTTAATGGGATCTACAATTTTTTCGACCATGCATTTTATCTACTTCTATCAAAATTTACTAATTTTTTTAGCAAAATCTTTGTCAAACAACCATGTATGTGTTTATTAATCAGTTGTTCCATTTTCTGAATGTGGATCTGCTTCAGTCTTGTTTCTTCATACCCTTCATGCACATTCAATTACCTAAAATGTAAATCATATCCTAATAAACAAAATCAGTCCAAGCAGAGAAAAAGTAATTCTAATACATGAGTCATGGCTCTTCAATAACAATATGGTCAAATTCCTGCATGTCTACTATCGTGATTGGACTTGCATTTTTGGAACTCTTATGGTCAATTCTTTATATAAATTCACATTTAGATTATTCAAGTTAATATGTTTAAACATCTAAAAAGTAAGAAAATGCAGCTACAGAAATAGGGGGTGGGTTGTTTTTTTTTTTCAATATTTTACTCACATGGGTTCTATCTGTAAGAATTTTTTCTGTACATGAGGAAAAATTCAAAAGGTAAACACATGGTGAAAAATGTCTCTCAAAAAACTTGAGTTAAAGAATGTACGTTATAGACATATCCCCATTAGAGTTTCTGGTGCAGCATGGACTTGGGCCAATTTAATTGACTACATTTTATTACAATTAGCTTGTTTGACAGAAATTATAATAAGATATACGTAAGAGAGTTGTGAATTTTATAAAATGTGTCATAATAAATGGATAGTAGTTGTGAATATGTTTATATAATTTTAATTAATGTTTGACTTTGATTTCAAATTTTAACGACAATTAAAATTTTAGCCCAACATTTATTTTTATTTTATGTACTTTAATAGTCAATTTAGCCCAATATGTAATGCTATTTATAGTCAATGATTACAGTAATCATTGTACGTACATAATACATGACATAACATGATTAAAAGTTATTTATTTTTAAATTATTAAAATTATGTTATGTAAGATGACTATTGCAATCTTTGAATATGAATAACACTATTCTATGTAATGGTTTGATTTGAGTGATTTTTTACATATTTTCAAACCAAATCGCTTATGAGGGTTCTACAAAATATGAAACCTAAATCTAACTATTTGAGCACACAAACCAATTCAAAGTCGCGATTCTTTCACTACTGAATTTATGGAATAATGAAATGTTGAAAGTGGACGATCGCGTAAAACTAGAAGCAATATTTGATTTATGGAATATCGAAAATCTATTTTTTGAACCTTTTTAGTTGGACATAGTGTGTGTCACCTAAAAATTAATGTCTAAGCAGATGCCACATGAACAATGTTAAAAGAATGGGACATGAACGGCACAAATGGAAGGTAGTGTACATAATTGCCATACTTATGTAAGATTGGGGACCAGTGGAGAAATTTACCCAAACAAAAACTCTCTTTTTTCAAGTTTAGACAAAAACTGTCTTAATATGGGTTAAAAGAATGGGATACGAACGACACAAATGGAAGGTTGTGGTCATAACTGTCACACTTTTAAGGCTGAGGGACCAATAGAGGAATTTACCCAAACAAAAGTTTTTTCATTTTTTTCCACTTTCCTTTGAGGTAGGGACGAAAACATTTGTAAAATGGTTTATTTCAACATCGATAATAGACTTTGTTAAAAATTTCAAAATGGTTATTGAAGTATCGATTATACTAATTGTTGGAATTGAAGTTTTAACATCGACAAAATCGGCATTAACTAGTTGTTGTTTGTGCCTAATTGAAATGCGATGAGTAGGATTTTAAGTTAATATTTGCAAACGAGTAATAATTGGTATAACCGTTGTAAGAAAATGATTAACAAGCTTCAGCCATGATGAAATTAAAACCTTTTTAAAATAATTTCTTAAAGTAATTAGAGATTAGTCAACTGTATGCCCAAGACTATGCTGTATCATTTGTACAATATGCTGTATCATTTGTACACTGTATTCTCAAAAGCGAACAGCAAGGGCGTCCAAAAAATCAAATTAGAAATCCCAAATCTGCAAAATTTCGCATTTGATTATCGGATCTGAATTTTTGCTTATCTCTACTCTTTCAGTAATTATGTCGATCGTATAATAGCTATATAATTTCTTATTTTAATTGTTTAATAATATTACTGAAATCGTCACGAGTAATAAATTAATAGATTGGATTTCAATATAATATATTTTTTTTTTTGGACTAAGAGTTTTTTTATGGATGCCTCAATCTGATACACAATGAGGAAGAAACTGGATACTCGTTTCCCAGCTGTAAGTTTTTCTACTCTCTTTTTTAGTTTATCGTGTTTTTCATGCATAATCCTGAACTACGAATGAAATTTAATTATTAAATTATGCGTGTTGTTCAATCTTAATAAACTCATGCAATCTAGGGGTGTTTCTTATTTATTAATTATTTTTCTGAAAGTTTTAGTTTTTGAAATACATGTTGTTTCAAAAGTATAATTTAATATTTTTCCCATTTGTAATTTTTAGGCTTTAATTATTTCGTCTAAAGTGAAATATGGAATCTCATTTTAATTTTTCAACCATGTTTCTAAGCTATATTCACTCCATAATTAGTGTTCAGTTTTTGAAGCAGGACGTACTACTCGCAAATATTATGCTGTATGCTTCATTTGTTTTGCCTAGTTTTTCCAGGAAGATTAATATTTTTTCTGCCAAAACTTGATGCCACTTTTGAAGTGTGAATTCTTATTTCAGCTTGTGTTTGTTCTTTGTTTTTCGACAGCGGTGTAGTTCGGGTTACTTTGATTGGTTTAGTTCATATTTAAAGTTTGCATAAAAAAGCTCTGACTTTGTTTCAATTTGGCCATCAAACCTAGATTGCCGCCATATTTTCCTGCATAGCTTGGATTCTATTCTTCATTGCTCTATTATTCTCCTTGTTTTCTGAAATTTCTTTGCTTATAGGGATTATCAGATCTATTTGTTTATCCTTTAGCGCAAGAAAATTTGTTGTTTTATTTGTTCCTATGTCCTGCATGGCCTCTAGCTCATTCCCATGTCAAGGATATCTGGATTTAGCACCTAAAAATTCCTAATATCTCCTATTCTCTTTAACTTATTCTCTAGTTCTTCTCTCCCACGCCTGTATCTTGAACTGTTACCCCTAACACGCTCACAGTGAGGAAACTATTGAATAAGCAGGTATGTCAATGAATGATTACATTGAGTTTGTGTACACAGGAATTGTTAAGCATTACCATAGAGTTTTAAAAATGAGAGAAATGCTTGCCAACTCCTTGCAAGTTCTATCAGTACCGAAATAACCCATTTAATTGATCATTCTAGTTTTCATCTAGCTGTTTATGGATGTGACTGCCAATTTTTAATGACATAAACGACAAGATGAAAATATAGAATGATCACTTAAAAGGGTTAATTTAGTGCTCATAGATGTGTGTGTGTGTGTCTGCACTTCAGGAAAGGTAGCAAGTTTTCACTGAACCGAGTAGTCTTAATTATGATATTTAACTAAAATCTCAATTCTACGAGAAAGTATGAAAATTATCATAACAAAATAAAAATCCTAATGCAAGATGGTAATCTTAAATTTACCGTAAACAAAATCCTAATGTAAGGGGAAAATCTAAAACTACCCTATTAATACGAAAAATACGATTCTTAATTAATCCTATATGCCACTGCATCAACTCTCCATCTGATATCCTGAAATTTGAGTTGATCTTTTAATTAGGCTGCATCCTGAATTACTGGTTTTAGTAATCTTGACTGCAAAGGGAAATCTTATAATTTTTTTTTTGCTTATTTTATGTTGCATTAGAGCTATTCCAAGAGCAATTTGAGTTGAGAAGAGTTACTGATTTATATCAGAGTGGATCGAAAAACTTCACCTGAGTTGAGATAATAAAGAATAATATATATATTAAGAAAAATCTATTCTTGTAATATTCTCTGAACTCTATCATAATTATGTTTGAGAATAAGCTGTATGAGGAAAGAGTTTTGGTAGTGAACTTCAAGGGACGAGAAGGCCTTGAATTAAGAGTTTTGGACTGCTTTAGACGTTGAGTGGAAAGTATACAGTAAGGTAGTGACTAATACGTGATGTGAACCTGAGAGGATGGAGGTTGTATGGATGGACTCTCAAGGTATGAATAGCAAAAAGAACTTTCGGTGTATTTTTTGTAATTTATGTTCGTTTATTTTGTTTATCTGCTTATATTATACACAATTTGTTACATTTTAGAGTGTAAAAGACTTCCCACTTCTATGTTTTCTTGATAGGAAAAGTTGGACATTTGGTCTTAATTATTTGGTGTTCTAGTTAGCTTAATTTAGCAAAATATATACATAAAAATAAAACCATCAAGTGGTCAAACTTTGAGGTCTTTTAACTCAACTCGAAGTCAAAGAATGCATGGTCATAGTGTCCAGTACTACCTATTCTTCTTGGTCCTCAGACATATTTAAGTCAATTTATTAGTGCTATTCAAATTTATGAATCATGAGAACAAGATCTTGGACATTATGGTCAATCACATATGTTTATCCTTATGCTGTGTTCTTGTTGCTATAATTGATTCTTTATATTCATCAGCTCTTGTTGCTTGCTGAAGATGATAAGATCGGTTATGACTTCAACATATTAATAACATCATAAATAATTCACGAAGTGACAAATGATACCATAAACAATAACAGTGTTTCTCATGATAATATCATACACTGACATATCTTGTTTCCTTTTAAACGTTTCTAGAAGTCCTGAGTTTTGAGCGAGAACCTGTTAGCATTGATATGACGGTCCGTGCAGTTGAGCATGGAAACAACAATAAAGATTAGAGACACCAAATTTGGTTCTTCCCGTGTTGTCATTCTAATGAGCAAGATCTTGAATTCTTTCTCGCTGTCTAATATAAATTTGTTTCAGGCCCGGATTAAAAAGATAATGCAAGCTGATGAGGATGTTGGGAAGATTGCAATGGCAGTACCTGTTTTAGTTTGTAAGTAAAAATTACTTGCCTGCCTTTAATCTTTTAATCGCCTCTCAGAATGTTCTTTCGACAAATTGATGCAGCAAAGGCTTTGGAGCTATTTCTACAAGATCTTTGTGATCGTACATATGACATAACTGTTCAGAGAGGAGCCAAGACTGTTAGTGCATTGCATTTGTGAGTGAAGATACCATTCGTAATTCTTTGATCAATTTGCATTTTGCGGTTTTTTTGCATTTTCATGATTTTGTTGTCATGCTATATTGGTGAAGGAGTATTAGATCCGAGTGACTGGAGTTCCATATTCCCATAGTTGATTGGATTTCTCATCTTGAGCCTTTTCTTCAACCAAATATGCTTATTAAAAATATTTTTGGATGACTTTTCACCAAGACATTGAATTCTGCACAATCTTGAGCATGCCGTATTCTGATGTTATTATTATATACATCAGACGTTCTAATATGCTGTCTTTTCATGAAACCTATATTAAATGGACCATTCTGTCAAGGCTCAAGTACCAAGTTGGAAACTTGATACTCGTAAGCATGACATATGGACTCTTCATTTTAAACATATAACTATATTTTTTGACCTACCCACTCTTGGATGCATGTGTGAGTCTTGATGCCAGTGTTCATATAACAAAGTTTGCAAATACTATCTGCTTGTCAGTCAAAGGTGTATGTGCAAAGTATTGGTTTGTTTGCTTCATGGGAGACTTGCTACCATTAATACCACTTTATTACTATTTATTTGCCCTTCGATTTGCTTATGTCATCTATAGTAGCATATTGATGTCGATCCACAGAATTTGCTCTCAAAGTTGTTTCGGGGATGGACTGTGTTAATTGAAGATGGTGGAAATTGAGAATCTGATGGACATTAATCAAACTGTGTTTACTTGAATAAGAACAATGATGATTTGTGCACTGGAGTCACTTTGCACTAAATTATGTTTTTTATGTTCACATAGTGGGCAAGTTATGGATACTTCTTCTCAAGATGGTTGGATTTTTAGAATTTGGTTTTGTTTGATGAATCAGTAAGGATTATTTTGATTTTCCCTTAATTGAAGTGAGCAAGCATTTCTATTTCCGAGATTATGGGTGTTAGAGCAATGAAAATAAAAGTGCTGGATAAGTGGTTCATACTTTTGGTTGCTTGGCATGTGTTGATGACAGAAAGGAGCTAACTTTCCTCAGCCTGCTAGAGTCCAGGTGCTGGGAGCTGCAGGTGTTAGGTTGAGAATTTTACCTGGCATCCCAGCCCTACGAGAGTAGAAAAGTATGGTGGTGTGTATCTTCATGTTGGTTATACCATAATCTTAATTTTTTTTTTTCTTTTTTGATAACTGTGGATGTTCGGACCAGCTTGCACGCACCTTGACTAATCCCACGAGGACCTGAAGTTTACGGTCGGGTACTCACCTCAGTTCCCTGAGGAGACTCAAACTGGTGACCATTGAGGAGCAAATCCAATACCTGACCAATTGAGCAACCATAAACTTAAAATAATTCTAGGAATAGTATGGTCAAAATGTTATGGGGGTGCCAGAAAAATGCGCATGATTAAATCTTATGAATGAAAATGACTTTTCAAGTCGTGCACGGATCAAGTTATTTGTATTATGTGGAGCTAAAACCGTAACAATCAGGCTTGCATTGCTGGTAAATTTGGATGTCTATGGGATTTGGTGTTTGTGAGTTTTGTCAAATTTCTAAATGGGCAAAGCTCAATTAGGTTGATTATTAGGTGCTGAATTTCTTGGTGGTTGGTCTTGGTGCGTGCACACTACACACCAGATACAGTTTTTTTGCTAACGAAGACTTGTAAGATGAATCTTGTTATTCAATAAAATTAAAAATTCTAGTATGCTCCCTGAGACAATTTTCTACCCAACAGCAGATATTGATGTTGAGTTGTAGCAATGAATGCCTGGAAACTAAAAGGAGACACAAGGATTTGAAGAGTGTAACCAAGAGAGATTTAGGAGCAAGAGAGAGGAAGAAAAGGCAGGACAGACAAATTGGAATGGAGGAATGTTGAGAGGAAAATCTGATTCAATAATTTACCCATAACAATCATCCAATACATGGTTTCTGATAAGTGATAAATCAGTAATTTCCTATTGGCTATACTCCATAGGGTTTTCATGGATCAACTTGTTCGAATCATATATGCTAAATTCGACATGGAAGTTTGTGTACTAAATACATCAGGAAATTTAATAATTAATTACTGTAAAAGTAGAGCCTAAAGTTTGACTGAAAACAAACCCTCTGCTGCACTTTCCGTTCTTCGTCATTTCTGTAATGCTGAGCTCTGAATGTGGTAACTACACGCCTCAATGAAACAAGGTGAATGTATGATAGGATTGACAACTGGGGAAGCATTAAATGGAATGTTAGTGCCATTAGTGACTATGATCTAAGTTTCCAAATCTTTTTATGGTTCATCAAGCAAAAAATGAATTTAATTAAAATCTAGAGTAGACAATGATTAAGCCGCTATTTGTCTACCATTCTCCAAAAACTCATTTTCAACCACACTTTCTCACAATGAAATATTTTACACATAAATCCAAAACCTTTCCATACTTTTTAACCACATATTCTCCCAAAAAAAAATAAAAATCACTATTTCAAAACTCATTTTCCCCAAAAAATGATTTTTAATCGACATCAAACAGGGGCTAAGTAATAGAGCATTAGGTCCTCTTCAAGAAACATTTTGATATAAACATTAAAAGGCCTTAAATTCGTCTAGAATATTTATTAACTAGTTTTGAATCTGATATAATGGGTACTTTTACGTAGAGGTATTTTTGTACTTTGTCAAATATTCAGTATTCCGGGTCCTTGAGTCTTATTATATTATTAATTGTTATTTGAGCTTTATTTGAAGTTCTTACTCCGTGAGGATTAGTTTTAGTTTTAGAACGAATCATTTAGTTCTGTCCTGTTCAAGTCTTCCATTCCAGTCTTCTAGGTCTATAAATACTTGTGTAATCTGTTTATTCTAGTGGAGTTGACTATTTTGAATTTGTGCAAGCCTTCCGAGTTTTACAGTGCTTTCTTTTCTTTCTATTTCTTCTCTCTATATTTCCAGATTCCATGGTATAATGAGACCTTTTCTCCCTATGTTTCATTGCTTGTGAACGGACATAACCCTAAGGTTGTCCCCATGTTACATTTGGAAGGATTGGATTTGGCCAATAGAAAATTTTTACGGTAAACATTTGGATGGTTGTTGAGAAGCACATATGAGTATTCTCTACTTGAGATAATAGACTAAGCTATCTGTTCTACTTTACATTTGGAAGATTAAGCTCTGAAAACATTGGTACACATGTTTTGTTGTATAGATTCAACTTTAATAATTATTTTATTCTTCCCTTGAAATCTTGTTGAGTATAATCAATAGCTAAAATAAATGGTTAAATTCAATTTAATTTTCAACGGAAAAAAAATAAAATCAAAGCCCCTTTTTGGTATCCATTAAAATTTTCATTCTCATTCTTCTATTCATTTTCAACCACACATTCTTAATAAAATAATATTTTCCATTACATCCATAACTTTTCCTTCTTTTTCAACCACACGTTCTCCATCATTTTACTATCCAAAATGCATTCTTCCAAAATAATGTGGCTCAAACACACCCAAAATTTTCTATTCCTTACCATCACCGTTTGCTCCTGCACTTCATGTTTAAGTAAGTGTATTTATTGTTGCAGCTTCTAATATATTCTTTTACGGCATACAGAAAAAAGTGCGTACACAGTTATAATGTTTTTGACTTTCTGAAGGAAGTTGTCAGCAAGGTTCCTGACTATGGTCATTCTGACACTGCTACTGACACATCGAAGAGAAGGTTGGGAATGCTTATATTTTATTTTGCTTTTTCTCTTTCAAATCTCCTGTTGTTTAAGCTGTACTTGTAATATGAATTCTAACTTTTTGAACCAGGAAAGTTGTGGCCGATGAATTTAATGACAGTGATGAAGAGTCCAAAAGGAGCAATACGGTAAGATTCTTTTCGTTGGAATCTTTGCTAATTCATCTCCTGAGATCACCTCAAAACATATTTCCTAGTAGTCGTAATAAAGTTAAGAGACAGGTGTTTTAGCTTAAGTCTTAATCTGAGGGGTCATTGATTGACTTGTCTGGCCACATAATATTCAATTTTCCACTTAATAAATTTCTCACCATAGTGGTGGATTAAAATAAAAGAATTTGGTACTAATTTTTTGTTTTTTTATTTAGCAGGAGAAAATTTTGCAATATACTGTTAGGGGTTGGTATCTGTAGTTGACCGTTGATGTTATTTATCAATTATTGCATGCTTGTCAAACGTCAATACCTATAGTCTTCATCTTTGTACATGTAAATGTAGAAGCTCATTCTGTTTCTGCATCAATTTTTTTGTACTGAAATACAAAATTGTTTGTGCTGCACTAGGAAATATGCCACAAAAGTAGCGGCAGGGGAAGAGGACGTGGTAGAGGAAGGGGACGGGGTCGGGCCACCCGGACAACAGAAAGGGATCCCCCTCGACACGAGGTTGAATCTGATTCTATGACATCCATTCAGGATAGAGGGAAACATATCCCGAGTCCCAGGGAAGCAATGGATAACTGTCCGGAATTGAAGAAAGCATCAAAGGAGAACATCAAAGACAGTGATGGTACCGATTCAGAATTAAGGAATTTCGATCTGAATGCTGGAGTGGATGAGGGTGCAGATAAGACTGCCCCGGCTGCAGTAGCAGCGGCCTCTACCTCTTCAGCCGTAGCCGTTGATGTACCTGCTGATGTTAAAGGTGAAGAGTATCCTGGATGGTCACTCTCTGAAATGGATAGGATGGCCATCGACCCTCTTCAACTTGCACAACTCAATTCAAAATTGGACGAGGATGATGAAGATTATGACGAAGAATGTTAGAGTAACTATATGATAAGCAGAAGGCCTCTCTCTCTTGCCATTATCATTAGCCTCTCTCTCTCTTGCCTCTTCAGCTGCTAATCTACTGGGATCAGAATGCAAAAACTTCCAAGTAACTGCCAAGGGCATTTAACAATACCACTGCAGGTCATAGTTATGCATGCATTATGTAGTCCTTTTGTTTTTGCATAGATTTTTCCCTCTATATATGATCTCTTTGCCGCAATTGTACCAAGATATGTTTTCTGCAATTTCTCTACTTCAACAGATGTTGTAGTTTGTATTTAGTGCATTTGACCAATGCTGTAATTGCCAGGTCTATCTCAGAAGACTTTTCTACTTCATTGCACTACCATAATTAACAATTGAGAATTCTACTATATAAGTGTGGAAGTGTGTATATTTCACTTCAAATCACTTGTAGAATGCTTATCCTTGTTTGCATTAGTTAAAAATCAGATTTTTAGTAGATTTTGATAAAAGTTGATAAAATGTGTGGTTGAAACGTTGAGTGTCCCATGATATGATATAGGTGACTAGAAATGAGTTTGAGAAAAAGTAAGTTCTAGAGAATGGGGACCAAACATGGGCTTAGTATGTTAAACTAGATACTTGTCCATGCCGTGCTATCTAGTATTACCTATTAAGCACTAGGCAATTGATTAAATATACAAGAAATGTTATATTATGAAGTTGATTCAATTGCATAATGTCCATCTTTTATCGGCATTTCATAAGCTATGGAAAATGTCACATGAATCCTTGGGCACAAGCATCATATGAAAGGGTATTATTTATCTATTGATGGACTATATTGACTATGCTTTTATTTTATTTTTTTCTCGCTAGCTAGCGTGAATGCCGTTTTATATTTCAGTGGCAGTGTATTTCTTATTTTCTTTGCTTCTTACCTGTTCTGGATTGTAAGCAAAACTTCAATCCAATTACCTAGAAATTGTTCAATCATCAATGGAAGTGCAGAACTTTCAACATTGTTTTGAACATATATTACATTGATTTATGTAGCTGCTTAACGGAAACCCGAAAAATGCAGAGTATGAAATGGAAGTTGCTTCTTATCTATTTTCAAGTACAGAAGTATGAAATTTACTTTGTCACGAGGTTTTACAAACTCCCAACTACATAAATTTGAAAGTGTTTGTGATACCAAATTACACATTCAAACAAGTTTGTACCAACCAAATGAAATTTCAACGTCAGCCCACAATCTCCTCAGACCAACCAAAACTCATTCTTGTCAAACGAACGCTAAAATTGCTCTTGTTCGCAAATTCAACAAATTACATGTCCACAGCAATGCGTTTGTACAATTCTGCCGGTAATCTAGGAGTAGGTACAGCCTGCAGTGGAGTCCTCATGTAGGTGACCATACCAGGGCTCTCTCCCATATCTATCTCTTCTGCAGTCATTCCACTAGGAGGAGCCCAATGGAAATGGTGCAAGAGGTGACCTAACATGGATGCAACCAAATTGATGCCCAATTGTGCACCAGGACATACCCTTCTTCCAGCACCAAATGGCAGAAGTCGAAAATCGTGTCCTTTCATATCAACATCGTCCTCAAGGAATCTCTCTGGTCGGAATTCTGAAGGGTTCTTCCACACAGCAGAGTCTCGTGCTATTGCCCAAACATTGACGTGCACATTTGATCCCTTGGGGATGTCATAACCACCAATCTTGACGTTGGCATTGGCACGATGAGGAAGCATGAGAGGAGTTGGAGGGTGCAATCTGAGGGATTCCTTAGCCACACTCATAAGGTAGGGAAGGTTTGAGAAGTCCTGTTCAGTCATCACGCGTTCATATCCAATCACACGGTCTAGCTCTTCTTGGGCCTTTTGTTGAACCCTTGGATTCTTGATCAACTCTGCCATGCCCCATTCAACAGATATTGCAGTTGTGTCCATTCCTGCGGTAATCATGTCCTGTAAATTTTCAAACATAGACTTGTCAGTTTGAAGCTCCATTAGTTTGTTCTCTCATACTAAGATGGCAATATAAGGATGCTGATCCTCTTTTATTATTATATTATTATTGTTGTTGTTAACTATGCATCTGTCTCTAAAATTTTATAATACGATGGAATTGGCAAAGCTAAGCAAGGGATCTGCTTTATAGCTCAGTATATAAGCAAAAAGCAAAGCAACTCAGAGAAATTGCTTCATCTCCGGAAGCTATATTAACACTGCTAAAGGCATGCCCATCTATCGACTGGCAGCTTTCATTATAAATAGCACTATTACCTTATCCAATTGCACATAGATGTAACCAATTGATAACGTCATGTTAAAATTATAGTTTGATGATATTAGTAATAATTTGGCTTACCCAGAGAAGACCAATGATGGTGTCCTCACTAAGGTCATATTTCTCTTGAAGTGTCAACAATGCGTCAAAAAAGTGTTGTTTGGTGGCCCCACTCTTTTGGCGAGCAAGGGAATGCTCTTCCATTATAGCTCGTGTGAGACGATCCCTACGAGCTCCATGCTTGGCGAATGCCTCTTCGTCAAGTGGGAACATCCAACGCAACCATGGGATGTGCTCAGCCATGGCAAGAGATGCGCCGATTTTTATTCCATTTGCAACAACGGCCTTGAATTCCTGTCCTTGCTCATCTATTATCCCTTCAGAATTCTCAAATCTCTTTCCAAATGCAAGTCTTGTTATGTTGTTGAATGCCACAGCTCCTAGATATTTCTTCACTAGTAGGCTCTTCCCCAAGTTATCTGTATAATTATGATTGTAGGTGAATTTCAGGTGCTTTTCAACAGAGAATAAACTAGCAAGAGGCATAGGAAAGACTAGTAAATGCATGAGATGAGTGGCATAAGGTCACAAAGTCTATGTTTAATTTGGATACAGTCCTAGCCTGCATTTTTTTAAGATGCGTTTACACTTGACAACATTTAATTCTGCACAAGGATGAAACAGGCAAATCGCCGTAAGGTCTATACAGTAATTATAAATCGAGCTCGGAGTCAAAACATATTCCAGACCATTTCAATTCTATTAGCCACAGCTCGCATAAAAGACATAGATTCAGCTAAGTTAGCCACAATAGTGCCACAACATGCAAGGGAAAATTTTAGATCCATCACCGAAGTACAGAAACTCAGTGCATTTTATGCAATACTCTACCCAATGGACAATACATTGAACAATATTTTAACTTCTTTTTCTTCATACGTTTGGTGCTATCAAGTCTCTCATACAAACTGCACATCAATTCATATTTTATTATGAAGTAATGATATTCATTACTATAGGTGCTAAGCACCGGTCTAAGTGGTAATTACATGACATTAAATATATTTATTTAAATGCAAAATCATATGACTCATTTAATTGAACAATCTAGACCGGTGATGCTATATAACATTATTATTTATTATAAGAAAGACAATTATTTGGTTTACCTACCAACAGGGGTGGGGCTGAGGGGCTAAAGTTTTCCCTTGGCGTGCTAATATATAAACCATTTTTTTTTAACATTTAACTATAGGGGGCCCACCGACTGATGGAGAGATGAAAAAAGAGTGGAGCTTTAGTTGGTCACCAGCTTGATCTAAGAATACTAATATTTACTGCAATCAATTTATTCAACATTTGGATATTGTCATATTGAGTTGTTGACAACTAATAGTCACACCTATGTCAACCGCTATGGTAAAGTAGCATAACTCAGCAAACAATATGTAGTACAATTTGATCATATGACCTGTATACAGAACATCAAACCAATTCAGATTTCAGTCAGCTACTCATTTTGGTTAATGGAAAGATTCAGAAAATACAGTCTAAACTGATATTCTGTTATTCATATAAACGAAAACAAAAGTGCTAATTAAATGAATATAACGAAAAATTGTAAAAAATTAATCAAAATATTGAATACCAACAAAGACATACCAGGATTAGTGCAATCCTTATAGATAGACTCCACCATAGCGGTGACCTCGTCTTCTCTAATTGGCCTCAATGCTTCAATCCTTTTAGGAGAAAACAATTCAAGTGTACAAACTTTCCTAACTTTAACATAGTGTGGTCCATAATCCGCCCAAATCAGATCCTGTCCATCTCTGCTAAATTTAGCAGCCGACCTGCTCCTATGCCTATCCGCCAACTGCTGGTCGTGCTCTTTCAACACTTCCTTGGCCAATTCTGTGTTGGAAACTATCACATTAAGTGTCGATCCAAACCAGACGGATATGATTGGGCCATAAGTTTGTGCCCACTCGTAGAAACAGCGGAATCTCACCGGCTTTATGTCGTAAAGGTTTCCGACCACCGGCCACGGCCGCGGTCCAGGAGGCAGGCGAAATCGGAGCTTTTGGTAGAGCTGGTAGGCGAGTAAGAGGAGGGTAAAAGTGAGGAGGAGTATAGAGAGAGACATAGTAGTTGAAAAGGTTGAAGGAGAATGAGTAATGGTGGGAAGAAAAACAATTTTATATAGAGATAGATAGCGGGTAGGTATCAGGGGTAGTTGGTGAAGGGTAATTTTGTCTTTTTATTGATCATATCGGGTGGGTAGTATTCTTTAAAATTATTTGGTTAGGTAAGTTCAAATTTTACAAAGAAAGAATTGATGATAAAATTATTTTTCCACAAAATTATTTGCGGTCGCAATTTCATATTTCATTACGGGATATATGGATCGTATATGTAGGCTCACATATAGACTATGAGCCTATTTGGTAGAGATTAAAATCTGATTAAAATTGAAAAATTAGTCGTTATTGTTGACTTTTATTAGACGAGTGGGACTCATAACAGCTATATTTTCAATTTTTATTGGATTTTAATCGATATTAAACGGGCTCTATCTCTTATTCAACAATCAATGAGTGATTGACAAATAATTGATTATGTCATTCTTTCAATAAAACAAATTTATACATGAATTCACAATTTTTTTAACTTTTTAATTACAAATTCTAAAAAGTAAAATATTTTTCACAAAATATAATCTCAAAAAATCTCTACTTAACCAGAGCTATATTTTCACCAAAATATAGAGAAATAAGCAATTCAACTCACTCGCTTCCAAATTACGAATGTAATAAGATGTTTTCTTTCCAATTCGAACCAAAAGGTAATATAAAATTGACAATTCAACTCCTTTATGTTTAAATTATGAGTGTCTGGAACGGGTTTTGCCGATAGAAGAGGAGGATTTTATGTGATATTATGTCCTTGTTTGAGGTTATTTTTATTATGTAAATTTTGTATTCTTGTTTGACAGTCCTCTCACGAGATAGGGGATCGTGCAAAAAAAAAATCTTGTTTGATCTTGTGAGGTGACTATCATTCCAAGTTTACATTTCGAATGTACACCCAGTAAAACTTGTTTGAAATACATATTATGTCCATGTTTGAACCTTTTTTACAATAAATTTTATATTAAATATTTTTTTTTCAAATAATGTATAATTGAATAGTGTAAAATAATTTTTGAAAATTAAGTATACATGGGGCGCCCATCTTCATATCCGTGGGTGTGGGTGTGGGTCTTTATGTTAAGTTTGGTTGGGCAAGGTCAAATTTTACAAAGAAAGGATTAATGATATGGATGGAGTTGGTGAGGTTAGCGGGGGAGGCCCACTTAGGTTGGTGAGGGTTGGTAAAAGACAAAGACTTCATCAATTATGGTCCTTTCTGAAACAACACTTCAATTTTACGGATAGGCTCAACCATAAAATGTTAGATAACTCGATGTATAGATACACAAGTCGGATTGAAAAAATATCTAACTAAGCCCCTGTCTGGGAGGGACTATGAAATTATGAGAATCAATTCTCATGTCATTTCCATCAAAAGCGTCTCCATGTGAGGAAGACGAGAAATGCACCGAAATGTCATATTTGCCCTCAGTGCCAACATCTGTGTATTGTACTTTTGAAATAATGGATGGGTAGAAAAGTAAATAATGGACTATTGTAATTTTAAGCCGCATATAATCAGGTCTAGACAAGGGCTAAATATAAAAGAGTCAATTATGTGTGTACAGTTCACAAGCCGCGAGCGGAGCCTAATGACATTTTGGCTCGGCTCCACTTGACTAAGCCTTCTAAGCCATTTTTTTAACGTTTGCGAGCCGAAACGAATGGCTTTTTGGCTCGGATCGGCTCGACTAAGCTGTCTAAACTTTTTTTTTTTTTTTTTACGTTTGATTCAGTATTTTAGGTTAAAAATATGCGTT
>CAIGRL010185086.1:0-15376 GCA_903798325.1 Fraxinus xanthoxyloides | reverse complement strand
AGTCTCACCAATTTCTCTAATCACATTATCACACAAATGCAAGAAAACAGTACTCCATGCAGTTTCATCTTCTTCAGTCACTTTATTAGATTCAAGATCAGTAGGCTATGACTCATCGATTACTTTAGCACTTTTTTGTTGAAATAAAAGAGCTCTCATTTTCTGGCGTCAGAGACTAAAGTCTCATTTGCCATTAAAAACTTCTATTTCAAATTTTTCCATTTTGAATAAAAAGAGTGTATGCAGATCAATTAGACACCAAAGAGCAACTTGCAATGCAGATTAGTAAAACAAAATGTCACCACACACGGGACACTATAGAATATCCAGATTGCAGGTTCAGAGATCAAAACTTATTCACAAAACTCTATCAAGCTTATATAATACTGCGGAATGATTTCAGAAAGAAACAAGATTATCAAGAATCTTGACTTCGATCCAAATAACCCCCAGATTCCCGACTACTCATGGTATATGGACAAAAGAATTACAAGGAGTCAATAATTCAGGTTTTTAAAACACAAGTCAGATAATCTATACAGGCAAAAAATATTCAACCTAGGCAGAAATACCCAACAATGGAGTAAACTCAACCAAATAGAAAATCAAACAAGGCATTATAACCAACACAAGGTAGTATCCAATTGAATCAGAACACCCAAATGAGTATACAAGCTGATTTACACGCGAAGAATACACCAAAACAGAAAGATCTCACCAAAGCCCCTTAGTTAGGGTTTCAAGAAATCACGGAGTGCAGCTCAACTTATTAATTTTGTGTCAAAAACGATCACCATACGCATCAAGAATTCTTTCTAGTAGCTCCGATACTACTGTTGGGAGGAGTTCACAACATTAGCTCAAGATAACAAAGTATATGTGCAAATCATAAACTAAACTTAAGAGCCAAAATTATAAGAACTGTAAACTGTAAAATCGAACACAATATGAACTGTAAGAAAACAACAGAAACCGAAATCTGAACTTTAAGAAAATAACTGAAAATTAACTTATCTTTTATTCACAAAAGAACAACACCCACGGGCTACACATCTCAGTCCATTAGTGCTTCAATCTCACAAATAACCACAATACAAACTTGAATCAGCACCAAAGTAAAGATTACAAGGGATAGCACTCAGACAAGACCGTTTATTACACAAAATAAGAGATCTCTCTTTGCAACACACGGTTCACACAAGAACCCACACTTAAACCAACTGAAATCACTAAAGATTACAGCAATGTGGAAAAATAGAAATCAAATGAGTGGATTTGATTTCAACAGAAGCAGTAGAGAGAAACTCGAGAGAGCGGCGTAGGAGAAAGGAAGGAAGAAGAATCTCAAAGTCTTGCGAATAATCTAACCTTAGAAGCCCTTAAAAGGAGTCTCTCAATAATCACCAATCCGACGGCTGTGGAGGCGACACATGGTAACATCCTGAGCGTTCAGTCAGGTAGGATAAAAACACGATTTCAAACTTCCCTCAACAAACACGTTTTTGCAACAATTTAGAAACCAAACAGATTTTTGGACTGGACTTCAATTCCAGCTAGGAAAACTTATTTTAGCCCAATGGTCATTTGCATCATTATGCCATTTTTTCCCTTTAGAGACAACAAAAGAAAGAATCCTTCTGATTAAGGGAAGTGGAGTATCTAAAGGAAGATGGGGGGAAGTGAAAGGTTTGGAATTTGAAGAGACCAAAGTTCTCCTGCTTAAAGGTATAGATGCGAGCTAGAAAATGCGTGGCACACATGGAGCATTAAATTCAGGAACAGTGAAGTTTGGCTAAATCGTTATACCATCAAAGGTGGATGACATGACGTCACCCGTCCCTAAGGATTTAACATGTGTTTCAAAGGGGATAAGTGATAAGAATAGATGTCGGGAAGATCGCATTTGTGGTACACCTAAGTGATTGTTCATCAACTTGCAAGTAGGATGTTAAGTGATTCTAGTGCGGTTGATCCCTATTACATAGCCACCAGGTAAAAAAATAAGGCTAAAACTACCCTATCACATAGCTACATTGATCGAATACCATTTTGGCGTAATAGATGGTAAGTCGATGAGTTTCCTCACTCAAATGACAAAGAATCTTTTCTAGATCAAGCACATGAAAGAAACAAAGAATCTTTTCTAGATTAGGCCCATGAAAGAAGATTCATGAATCACGTGAAACATCTAGACACTAGCACATCACCATTGGCAGCTCACCGTTCATGAATAAAGCTCATCACACCTATTTCCATTCATTCCAATCACAACTTGAGTTGATTCTCTTTCTCGCATTTCATCATTTTCGCCTTTATCACCTATTATCTCATCTTTTGATTTTTAAAAAAGTGCATTGGAACCCCATGGGTAGAAATTCTTATTTCATGCAAGAATACCTCTCTAATCATCCCTACAATTTCTCTGTACCTTAATAGTTAATTTGTAGAATCATAAAAACTCGTCAAAATTTTTTTACTTTTAAAAGCTAAAATCCAATCGGACTCATTCAAAATAGTATCGTCATCATTTTTAATATGTCTATTGTTATAAAATTCAATTATTAAATGTTCAAAACCTTCGCATGATTTTAATAATAAGTAAGTGGAGTTTCATCTATATCATACGTCACTAATAAATGTTTTTGTATGCATCACCCCAGATTCGACACAAAATTCCTCAAATGCTTATTTTCTACCAGGTGAAATCGTGACATACACTAGTACATCCCTAATTTTTTGAATTTCATTTTTAATATGTTTTAAACCGTCTTGAATTATTAAATTAAAAATATGGTACAAACATCGAATATGAAACAAATAACCACCGAAATCGGACTGCAGTGCTCAGCACAATTTATTGATAACTACCTTATTAACAGTAGCATTGTCGAATGTAAATAAACGAATTTTATTCTCGCAATGATATTCTCTAACAATGTTCATAACAATATTAAATATATTGTTAGAGTTGTGAGAAAACTCAATAATTTTAAAAGAAATAATTTTTTAATACATACACCAAAGTAAGTCTATGTAGCGTGCAGTTGCAGCTATATAACCTCTTTAATTAATATCTTCTCATATATCTGAAGTTAAAAATATAATACCCCATATTTTCTAAATCAGCAATCAATAGCGTCTTTGCATGATAGAAATATTTTATTGTATCTGAATGAATAGTGTTTCGACTTACACCAACGTACCTCGATTGAAGATATTTTTTCACGTAGGAGATAAAATGTTAATTGTCCACTATTGCTAGAGGCAACTCAGTAGCGGCAACGAATTTTACCATTCCCGTTCAAGCTTTCTCCTACAACTACATCCACGTAGAAAGTGGCGTAGTAGTGGAACCGGTGACTGGACTACCAAATTGTAGTTGTGTTTGACCAGCAGGAAGAAACCTATGTTTGGTCGTACATGCTTTGTAGTGATGGTTGAGGTGGGTGGTTACAATACCTTTTTATCATGTCAATCGTTATTAACAGTAGTTACGTACTATTTTACATTGTTGAACTCCATCGACTACACGACCTGTTTGAATAAGTTTAAAATGATCGCAACATTTTGCCTATTTTTTCCCTTTTCTTTTCTCTCTTGCATCAAGAATATCTAATTCAGGTTCATCTTCCCGTTCCGCCTTGAAAACTTCAACGTCATACAAATCAATTGGATTTCTACTTCCATGAACATCGAAATTTAAAATATTTTCGATAATAGATACTTCATTTATACCCGCGAATTCATTCTGAAATTGATTCGCCTCCGATACCGAATAAACCTTCAACAAATGAGCGTGAATCCATTGTGAATTGATATAAAATGTATAGTAAGTAACAAATTAAGAATTGAAAGAAAGTTGACGTGCAAGAGTGTAATTCAAAATTTGTAGAGGAATAATTGATATTGAAAAATTGAAAAATAAATATTATAACTCAATATTGTAAAATGTAGAAGAAAATCAAGAGATTAGAGAGTAGAAAATGAGAGTTGGGTGGAAAAAAAATGGATCTAGAGAAGGGTATTTATAGGGAAAAAATGAAAATAATTCAGTGACCGTTTCGGTCACTGGATTTTTTAGACCAGCCACGAGCTTAGCTCGTGGGCCTGGCTCGTAGGCGAGCTCATGGCTTTCCCACAAGCCCCTCGATAAAAAAGGAGTCGAGCATGTTGGTTCACTAGGGTTCGGGCTGGTTTATTGATGAGCCCGAACAGCTCACAAGCAATTTTTCACAAGCTGAGCGGCCTAGCCAACAAGCTACTCGGCTCGATTACCACCTCTAGCTCTCCCTAACCTTTCACTTTTTCGTAGATTTTTCAATATTCTTCAGTTTGTGTCACCCACAGTCCCAAACCTTTTAAAAATATACACTTAGAGTTCAAACATTTAACCGTTCGTTGACAAAAAAGTCAGAATTTGACCAAACTAGAAAACGTAAAATGGTAACTTTCCAATTATCACATTAAATAAATAAATAAATATCAAAAAACAAAAAAAATGCTAGCACCCACCCCTCTTCTCCCCTCCCCTCTTTCACCCCCACTTGGAAATCACCCATTAGCAGTGCCAACGTCGACACCAACTCCGGTGCCTTATCTCACTTTCATCCATCACCAAACATGATAACCTTCTGCGTCGATCCCCAGGATCAACCCATCGAACCCAAGAAGATCCTTCAAATTTTCCCATCTCAGATCTCAATTTCTTTGCTTTTTCATTTGATTATTCTATCTCCGTTTTGGATTTATTAGTAAGTTACAATCTCAATTTCTTCATGCACGATGTTTAGGGGAAAAAAAGAGTCAAGTAGTGGTGGACTCGATGTTTTGGGAAAGAAGGAGAGTTAGGTGGTGGTGACTGTTGTAGACGACGATCGATGAAGGTGGTGGACAGATTTTGGGGAGAAAGGAGAGTCGGGTGGTGGAGGATATTGTAGGTGGCGATGGGCGATGGTGGTGGACTGATTTTGCGGAAGAAGGAGAGTCAGGTGATGGTGGCTGTTGTCAGTGCCGATGAGATGTGGTAGCTGTTGTAGGCGGCAACGGGCGACGATGGTTGACTAATTTTGGGGTGGAATGAAAGTCAGGTTGTGGTAGTTGTTGTAGGCGGCGACAGGTGGTGGTGGACATGATTTTTCATTTTTTAAATATTTTTAGTTTTTGGTTTTTTTAGTTTAAGTTTTGAACTTATTTAATGTAAGGAAATTAGAAAGTTACCATTTTACTCTTTTAATTTGATCAAATTTTGAGTTTTCTGATTAACTAACAGTATTTGGACTGAAGGATCATATTTTTATAAGGTTTGGAACTGTGGGTGACACAAAGTAAATGTTATGGTAAAATCTGCACAAAAGTGAAAGATTAGAGATATTGCTGCTATTTTCCCCTTTTTTGGGGATTTACGTGGTTTTTCCTTTAATACACATGAGATGTGTTTTTTTAGCTATTAAGGATACCAAATGTGATTTAGCATGTTTTTAACGGCCGTTAGTTGCCATATCAACTTCTCGTTTGCTACATCAGCACTAATATAACATATTTTTTTAGGATGATGGATAGAGTGCAAATGGAAATAGTTTAGGAAGTAAGTTAAAGTAATTTAAAATTCAATGAGTAGTCCATGAAAATAGTATAATTTTAGTGATTTTTGAAACATTTCACTCATGAATGTATAATTTTGAAATTAATTTTTGAATTTAAGTAAATTATTCAAATGGAAAGGCTAATTTAAGGGCATTAAAGCCTACCTATAACCGTATAATATAATCTTGAATCTCATCTCATTTCGTCTCTATTATGTCCAATTCAAATTAATAATCCAAGCATGAATCCAATCGGATATATTCCAATTTCCAAACATCCCCATTTTATTCTCAAAATACAACACACAATTTTTATGGCCCGTAAAGTGCGTAGTGGCTTCCTTTACGTCCTCGGAGCCGTCATCGTCTGCGCCACCCTCTACCACCTCTTCCTCTATGACGGTGCCACCATCTCCGCTGTCAGCTACCACGTCAACCCCTCCCCTACCATCCAATCTAATTCCTTTTCCACCTCCGCCGCCGTTAACGCCATCCACGAAAACCTTACTGCAAGCATCCCACCACACGTTGGCCCTCTCGTAACTCCATCCCTAGTAGCATCCCGCTCAGTCTCCACCAAATCAATTCTTTTACCAGGCTGGGAGGTCCTGGTCGTCGTCTCGCCAGAGGACACCAAGTTGCTGGAGTCAGATTCCGATGAGTATGTGTGTTTGTTCAACATCAATGAAGTGTCTCCGGCGAAATCGGCCGGTTTCCTGCCGTTTCCTAATCGGGCAACCTTTAAATGCGTTCTGCCAGTGAGAATTCGACGAAGACTGCCTTTCAAGCAACCGATATTGAAAAGATTATTAGCGAATCAGCCGGAGACGAATTATCCGCCGTTGCTGTTGCGGTGGAATTTTATAGTGTACGATTCTCTAACCACCGAAAACGACGTCATCTTGTTCGTTAAGGGTGTGATTAATCGGCAAGGTATTAATCGTGACCCGAAAGAATTCCGCTGTGTTTTCGGTGATAACGTCATCAACGGCGTTAAGACTCCCGTGACAGCCTCCATGCAAGAGGTGTTTCGCTGTCAACGACCAGAACCAACTGCCGTCTCTGCCGTTGGCCAGCAAATCGACGTCTCCATAGAAATTATTGCAGAAAATCGTGTGGTACCCTCAGTTGCTTACTATACCCCACCGCGCAGTTTAGAAAAAGGACCCCAAAAATCTCTACTGTGCGCCTGCACCATGGTGTACAACGTGGCAAAGTTTTTGAAAGAGTGGGTTATGTACCATTCCAAAATTGGGGTCGAAAAATTCTTGCTATACGACAATGGAAGTGATGACAATTTAACAAAAGTTGTTGAGGAGCTTGTTAAAGAAGGTTTCGATGTTAAGACTTATTTCTGGTTTTGGCCTAAAACTCAAGAGGCTGGTTTTTCACACAGTTCTGTATATGCTAAGAATGCTTGTACATGGATGATTTTCATTGATGTTGATGAATTTGTGTACTCTCCATCTTGGCACAATTCACCACGACCATCAAAGTCCATGTTGCAGTCGTTAATCTCGCCTGAGAAAGTCTCGACCAAGTTGAAATTAGGACAATATAGTATCAATTGTCACGAATTTGGCCCTTCAAATCAAAGGACACATCCAGTAATGGGGGTGACACAAGGGTACAATTGTAGGCGAAAGCATGAGAATCGACATAAATCGGTTACATTATTGAGTGCAATTGATGATTCGTTGATCAATGCGATACACCATTTTGGTTTGAGGCCGGGATACAAAACAAGAAAGCTGAGGACAAAGGACATGGTAGTGAATCACTACAAGTATCAAGCTTGGCCCGAGTTTAAGGCCAAGTTTAGAAGGCGTGTGTCCGCTTATGTTTTGGATTGGACGAAAAAGGTAAATCCTACGTCCAAAGACCGGACCCCAGGATTAGGGTTCTCGCCAACCGAACCCAATGGATGGCCTCAGAAGTTTTGTGAGGTGCACGATGATGAATTGAAGGAGTTGACACGAAAATGGTTCGGCAATAAATCGCGATTAGGATTTCAAATGCCATGGCAGATGACGACGACTAACAATGGTTTCCATAAACCCTAAGTATTGACAGGGTAAATACAGCTTGTAATTAATTCCTTTAGTGCCGGGAATAAGTCAATTCAATGCTGCAGTCAGTTTTAAAGATTCTTAATTTAGTATTAGTACAACTTGAATATGGAGGAAAAGAATAAATAAAATATAGGGGAATTTGGCCATTTAGCCTAGTTGGAAAATGTATTTGGTGAAATGATCTTTGACCAATAATAAAAAAGAAATAAAATAAAATAAAAATAAATCAAAATATTTTAGTTAGGAAAATGATAAAATTCTCCTTCAATTATAAAGTCAACGGCCCCCAATTTTCCTCATTTCATTCAACCATTTTTCCTTCCAATTCACTATAAAACCCTAATTTCTATTCTTTTTTCGAAAATAACATCTTCTTCCTCTTTTCATCTTCTTCAAATTTAGGTTCTCAAAATCACAATCGTTCCTACTAAGCTAAAATCACGTTCTTTATTATATTCTTCACTTGTTTTTGATATCTTTTGAGTATTTGAACAAGAGTTTGGTTAGTATATCATCTACATTAAAAAATCATATTTACGTTTGAAGAAAAGAGAAGGAAACATTTAGAAATTTTAGGTAGATTTTACTTTTATTATTGAATATAGTATTAAATAATATTTAGTTGGTGCAGTTTTCGTATTTAGTATGTTTTTATGTTATCTGTAACTATTGGTTGATAATGACACTATAACTGCTATCTGAAATGTAGAACACAATTCTAGGCATTTTCTGCTATGTAAAACGACATTATAGTCGTTATCTATTGTGGTATGATTTTTTCAATGAAATGACCTCTAATAATAGACTCATTAACATATATAACAGAGGAAGAATCACCATGTTACAAAGAATGATTGAAATGACATAACTTTTATTATTGAGATTGTGAAAGCACAAGTCGTCCTACTCATATGTGTCGATTAAGTTAATGAACATACTTCTCAACATTTGTATGTATCATGTGCATATTATAACATAAATAAGTTCCACTTATTATTATATCTCAGTGCACGAGTGAGTAAGGCGTTTATACTCTTGTTTATACTCGTAACAACATAAATATCGTTTTCATGTTCAGTAACAACACTTGTGTCGTTCCAAAATTTTCATCTATTTTTTGAATTTTTTTAACAAAACAACATCTTATAATAGACTCCATAACGTATATAACATTATAAATAACATGAATGAGTTTTACTTATTGGTTCTCGGGGCACCGATAAGACGCGACTGTTTATACTCATGTTTACACACATAATTTTACACACATAACGACACAAGGGTCATTTTCATCTCAATAACGAGAATTGTGCTGTTATGTTGATTTTTCCTACATTTTGATTTTTGTTAATGCAATGACATTCAACAACGAACCCCCTAACATATGTGAAACATAAAAGTTGATCATGTAACAGAAAAAAATAGAAAAGATATAGATTATATGTTATCCAGCAACGAACCCTCTAACGTATTTTTGTTGTGATTGTTTTGCAGATTAGATGATGGGTTCTTCACAATGAAATACATAAAGATTTTACAAGCTTGGTTTAATATATATTTGATTTATCCAGAATATATGTCCACTTGGAAGAACTTAGTTGCGGAGATATTTTCATGGCATTTTGATCCGTATATTTAGTTAATTTTTAAAGTTACTTTTTCTCCTTACTTTTCAAGAGATTGGTTTTTGAGTTGTAAATGTTCAATTTAAGTTAAAGAATGTATGTGTAGTTATAGTGTTGAGGCATTTTAAGTTAAATGTTTGCGTTTGAGTTGTACGTGTCTTTTCATATTGTTGTTATCACATGATAATGTCACATGTGATATTTTAGATTATTGTCATCCCATGGTAACGACACATGTAACGTTATTACAAATATAAGTATCCATGAGAATGGCACAGAACTTATAAGAGGAATATGAGAATTACGCATGTGTAGTTATGTTTGTTGCAAGATTTCATGAGAATATAATAAATGTCGTTACTGAGATGAAAACGTTTATGAAAATGGCACAAGTGTTGCTATGTTTGTAAATATAAGTGTCCATGAGAACGAATATGTGCTGCTACTCAGATGAAAATGTCTATGAGAATATAACAAGTGCCATTACTTACATATAATCAGTCGAGTCACATCCGTATCCATAGAAGAATATATGAGAAATATGAGAATGATCTGTGCTTTCACCAACTCGATATCATATAATTTATATCATTTCAACCATTCTTTTTCACATGATTAAGATTTTTGGTATATAATTTATCAAAAAAATAAGAGAAATCAACAAAGCAGCAAAGGTACCGTTACTGAGTAGAAAATGACCACTATGTCGTTATATTTATAAACATGATTATAAGAAGTCATGCTCCATCCATGCCCAAAAAAGCAATAAGTTAAACTCATTTAAGCTATAATGAACATTACATTTACAAAAGTTGAGAGATGTGTTCATTTCTTATATTCTAATGAAAACAATAGAACTACTTCTGCTTTCATAAACTATATCATATAATTTATGTTATCATATAAACTATATCAACATTTATATAAACTATATCAACATTTCTATCTTATATACTATAGGTGTCCAATGCTTGAGGTCGTTGCGTTGGAAATAAATCAAAATATAGAAGAAATCAACAAAATGACACAAGTGAATAAGAAAAAAGGCACTTGTATCATTCTATTTTTAAACATGATTGGAAGTAATCAAGCCCCATCTGTGCCCCAAGAAACAATAAGCTGAATTTACCTAAGTTGTAAGATGGACATGATATCTATAAAAGTAAAGAGATATACTCATTACTTATCTTCTAATGAAAACAGTAGAACCATTTGTGCTTTCATCAACTATATATTATATAATCTATGTCATTGCAACCGTTTATTGTCACGTGATCAACCTTTTTGTCTTACGTACATTAGAGGTCCAATATTCAAGATCATTGCATTTGAAACAAATCAAAATACAGAAATAAATCAACAAAACGACACAAGTGACGTTAATAAGAAGAAAACGATGTTCCGTCGTTTTGTTTGTAAACATGATCATATGCAACCATGTCCCATCGTGTCCCGATAAGCAATAACTTTAACTCATTCAAGTTGTAAGATGGATATGACATTTTAAAAAATTAAGAAATATGATCATTAGTTATATTCTGATAAAATAATAGAATCACGTATGTTTTCATCAACTTCATATCATATAAGATATGTCATCATTCGTTGTTACATGATCAACCTTTTTATTTTACATACGTTAGAGGTCCAATGTTTGAAGTAGTTCCATTAGAAACAAATCAAAATATCGAAGAAAACAAAAGAACGATACAAGTGACGTTACTGATAATAAAACAATCATTGTGTCGTTATGTTTTTAAACACGATTATAAGTAGTCACTCCCCATCCGCGCTTCGAAAAACAATAAGTTGGACTCATTTAAATTGTGAGATGAAAATGACATTTACAAAACTTGAAAGATATACTTATTATTTATATTAATGAAAATAATAGAAACATATGCATTCATCAACTTTATATCATATAATTTATGTCATTTCAATCATTCTTTGTCACGTAATCAACATTTATGTCTTGTGTACGTTAAGAGTCCAGTGCTTGAAGTCGTTAAGTTGGAAACAAATTAAAATATAAAAGAAATTAACAGAACGACACAAGTGACGTTATTGAGAAAAAAGGATCTCGTGTCATTCTATTTTAAACACGATTATAAATAGTCATGTTTCATCCATATGCCCCGAGAAACAACAAGTTAAATTCATTTAAGTTATATATAATAGTTAATAGTTATACTATCTTTTTTTAATATAACGACTGCACTGTCTTCTACACTATAAATAGTGTCGTAATCATTTAGTAGTTGCAAAAACATCTAATACAGTAAACACGAAAATTAATATATTCTAGAATATCATTCCATATAATACTCAATAATAAAAGTACAATGTACATGGGATTTGTAAAATATTTTCTTCTTTCTCCGATTGCAAAATGTAGATAATATGGTAATCAAACTATTGTTCAACAGAAAGAACGTGCTTTTATGATAGAAATCACAAAAGATAAAGAAAAGAAAACGGTTGGATATGATTTTGGGGCCCTAAAATTGAATTGGAAATTTAATTGAATTGATAAGAACGTTAATGCATTTTCAAATGATGGTGATATTTATAACAATTGGCCTTGTTTATTTATTGTATTTTCTAATTGGAGGTCATTAATTTGACCAAAAAATATTGGGAGGATGTTATATATATATATATATATATATATATATATATATACACACCATAAAAGAAAATCAAATGAAAAAGTGACAGCAGCGTATTTATTTTATTGAGAATCTTAGGTACGAGTGGTGTGGCTGATGTTGAACTTTCTCTATTGTAGATAGCTTAAAGTCAAACCCCCTTATTCTCAGTCGTGGAGTGTGGGTCAAATCATGTGAAAGAAAAAAAAAAGTTTTGAATAGTAATTTTTAGAAGAATACGTAGTTAAAAAATAGAAAAAAATTTGAAATACGTTTAGAATAATTTTATGTGGGTCAAATCATATGAAAGAAAAAGAAAAGTTTTGAATAGTAATTTTTAGAAGAATACGTAGTTAAAAAATAGAAAAAAAAATTGAAATACGTTTACAATAATTTTATTGTGTGAATGTGTGATTTAAAATTTTTTTTTGTAGCAAATCATAAAATAAATTAAAGAGGGTCAAAAATCACTTAATTTCCATCTTAGTCCCTGTATGGTATCATTAAAAATTTTGATTAAAATTTAAGTGAAAGCTAATAATTAATTTTATTATGCATTTAGTAGGATTCACAACTTTTTCAACCATAAATCTCTATCAATCACAAACTTAACTTGTTGCTACTAAATTTATGGTCAACTTTATTTCGGTGACAAGAAGTGAGACTTTTTTATTTAATATTTTATAGGTTTATTTAATTATATACTTACATTTGGAATGGACGGAATCGATTAAAAAAAATAAAATTATGTGATTAGTTTTAAATTTCCTGAGAAGAACTTCTTAAACTTCGATAATATTATTTTTAATTTTTTTCAAATAAACCAAACAATTAACATATTTGTATGTTAAATTAAACAAGATCATTAGAAAAAAAATCCGTTCTCCCATTTAATTTGCTACAATTAGAGTCAAAAATACTACTAATAGCAAAATTTATATAATATAGTCAACGTCGAACGTACATTGCACGTTATTATGAAATAATTTATAATTGTTATAAAAATAATATTTGAATACTCGTTTGTGTTAAATAATTTAGAATAATATCAAGAAATAGATACGTGACAACGAATGTTAAATTATTTATTTAATTTTCAATTAAGTAAAATGAAATATTAATTAGCATACATGGATGCGAATAATGAAATGAATTTTTGAATATGAAATTCTAATTAACTTATAATTAGAATTAATAAAACTAAAATGCATAAATGAAAATAAATATTAATTAAATGAATATAAATATTAATTAATTCAGAATTAATAATAGGGGTAACTAAATGGTTAAATAAATGAAAATGAATGTTAAATAATTGAGAATTAATAATAAGGAATTCATACATTAATGAAAGTACATATAAAACGAATCTGCTAAATTTATTTGTACTAGTTACTAAAAGGTTAAATAAATTAAATATATATTAAAAATAAAAAATAATGTATTATTGAAATAATAAATTATAGTAGGGCTAGAATCATCCAAGACATGATTATTACTTGATGTCATATTTAATATATACTAGCCAGAGTTTAATGTAAATCATGTTATTTTGAAATACTTTATGAGTGTTGTAAAAACACTATTTAATACCAATTTATTGGGAGGTTTCGACGAGTTTCAGACAAACTAAAGAAAATAAAATTTAGGATGGAAATTTAAAAGAAGAAAATTATACTCTCAAAACTCAATTTTTATGATTCAATTATTTGTGATAATGAAATATTACAAATTAGCAACATTTTTATACTATATTTGATACATAAAAATTAATTGTCAATATGTGAATTTAAACACACATTAAAATTCTTAGATACATAAATATAAATAAATTCATTTATAATAACTCTATATTCATATATATATCACCATTCATATTCATTAAACTTAGATTAATGTAAATACAATTAATTGAGAATTAATAACACGAGATTCACACATGACTATAATTTTGCAGTATTTATTACATATTGAAAACGAAAAGTAAGATATTATTGAAATAATTAAATTGTAATATGACTAAAATTGTCCAAAAAATAATTCTCACTTAATGTATGCTTTCTCGTCCCAATTATATAGGTCGAGATTTCTTTTTCTCTTGTCCCAAATATATAGGCATATTTCTTAATGTAAAATATTTTGTTGTGTTCATTTACCAATATACCTTTATTAAATTTTCTCCACTTAATATGTCAACATTTTGAAATCATTCAAATAAACACATTTCTCACTTCTTGGAAACATGGAACAACTCGTATTTCTTCTTCTTCAAATTCTTTAATAATTCCAACAATAATTTATTTATACAAGTGAATATTATATAGGAGTAAATTAGGAAATATCTTGACGAAAATTAATTTTCAAATGACATTAAAGAAATTTTCTTAATGCGTGTGAAAAATGAAGCAAACCTATATAAGTGGGACAGATGGAGTATCAAGATTCATTGAGCTAGATTAATGTAAATGCAATTAATTGAAAATTAATAACATGAAATTCATACATGACTATAATTTTGTAGTATTTTTACACATTAAAAACGAAATGTAAGCTATCGTTGAAATAATTAAATTGTATATATGGCTAAAATAGTCCAAAAAATTATTCTCAATTGATGTGATATTTTATATATTATAAATTAGAGATAAAATATATATTAATTAATAATATTCTCTTCCCCATGCCCACTAACTAATAAATTGGCATTATGTATTTATTAACTCCTAATAAATGTAAGGAGGCCATACGCATTCTTTTCTATTTGTCTTATTTAAACAATATACATACAATAAATTTTGTTCATCATAGATTTTTTATTGCAACGGCTGAATTAATTATTGTACAATTCACTCATATAAATGATCATTTACACTTTTAATTAATATTATTCTTTAATATTTGGTGGGAAATACAATCTATTTTAAAGTTTTATTAAGATATTTGTACTCAAAAATATCTTTAAATGGAAAGGACTTAGACTATAGTCATGAATTAATTTTATTTGGCGTATTGGTGTATGTTGAAAATCGAAAGAATTGAATATGTAGTGTTCTATCCAATTCAAGTATCAAATATGTGATTTGCCTTTACACTGGAAATTAGAGGTCACATGGATCTATTATAGGCTCCATGAATGATTGGCTAATTTATCCATGAGTGGGTTAATTAAAAGCACAGATGTGACAATGTTACAATCATTAACACCATCTTAACTCCAGAAGGGAAGGGGTAGGTTTGAGCTAAAACCCACGTAATTTTATAATAATAATTATTATTATTATTATTATCGTGGATATTCGGGTCAGTTTGCGCGCACTTCGACTAATTTTACAGGGTTCTGAAGTTTACGGTCGAGTACTTACCTCAATGGTATTAAGGGAACCCGAACTGATGACCATTGAAGAGCAAATTCAAGACCTAACCTGTAACGTCCCGAGTTCCGTGAA
>CAIGRL010185001.1:0-14015 GCA_903798325.1 Fraxinus xanthoxyloides | reverse complement strand
AAGTTGAAAAATATTTTCCCGAGAAAATTTTGCCTATCAAACACTACAAATGTTTCCATTTTCCATGGCATAGGATCAAACGGACCCTAAAAGAAATTTGACCAGCTAAATATCTATTTTTAAATAGAATTAATTTTCTTCGACATGTTCATTTTTGTTTAATATTAATAAATAAGAATAAGATGAAATTCCAATTCTGTCCCTACAATAATTGTAAGTACAGATATTTTATTACATATTTACAATTTCATAGCATATTATTAAATTAAATATCCAGCTAAGCATAGCAAAAGCAAGTGCACGAAACCACCCAATTCCAACCTCACATTTTTCACATTGATTTTTTTCTTTTTCTTGGAGCAATTAATATTATATTATATAAATTATGTAGAGTCGTAAAGAGGGTCATGTCACTGTCACGATAATTAAAATTCTAAAAAGTCTAAGTCGAATATTCTGTTATTTTCTTAAATAATAAAATAAATTATTAAATTAAATTTATTTACCGTTGCATTTAATTTTAATAAATGTTATATTGCTTGTTCATCGTGATTATACGTCATTTAACTTTGATACCAAAAATAATATTAATTGATCCAATGAAAGAACAAAATTCTGCGAGAACAATGTGGAGGGTAGGAATTGTACGGTTCGATGCAGCTGCTTTTGTTGGTGCTTAGCTGGAATTAGCGGATCACAGCTGGCACTGTACGGGGGCTGAGAAATACGCAGCTACACCGTCGCCGTTCTGCCTCGTGCGTGTCCCCATTTTGTAGACCCAATACACGCCCCCCTCCAACAAAGATAAGCAATGTCTATTATGTCCTTGGGTTTTAAGTTAATGCCAGATGGGTCCTTACTTTTTGTGGGATTCGAATAAATTTTTTTGGACCATAAAGTTGGAGGAAATGTCGAAGTTTGGTTGGTTTCACAAGAATGCCCCTTTGACTAGGAAAAAAAAGAGGTTCAAACTTTGGCTTAAGGAAAAAAAAAAAGGTTTCTAGACGGTCTTAGAATCCGTTTTGTATAACTTTTGAACTGACACAAATTAATTTTGAACATATATAAATAATTTTTTGAAAGTACTTTATCTGTTTAGAAGAATATTTAAAAGAATTCGACATAAAATAATTATTTTAAAAGTTAAGTAGAAGTAAAAATACAGATATTATCAAACGAGCCCTTAATCTTTATGTAACTAATGTCTAAGTGTCAACATCGAATATTCAATTATATAAAAGTTATATTGTTAAAAGTTATTCAACTTGATTATTAAAGTTTTATACATTGTATTTGGTAATAGCACGAGTTTTGACCATTGTTTCTTGGAAGATGCAATAAGCACGCCGTTCAAGAATAGAATATGACGTTTTGTAATTTTTTGATAGTCACGAACATGACATAAGGTTATGTAAAGGAGAATGATGTATATGGTTTGATTTTTGCACGAATTGGATTGCGTCATTTGTATTTCGTGCATAAATTTTGTGTTGTATGCTCACACGTCGTTTAGTAGAAGTGGTAATTCATTTAATAAGTCAATTGTGACACAAGTTTCAAAACTCGTGAATATTCATTTTAGTAATTATCCTCGCTATCACTTACAAAAAATTTTATCGTGCTTCGTATTTTAGAAATTTGCAGACGCTATGATCAAACTTTACCACTTGGGACACCTCGAATCAATTTCTTTTTGACAATTTATCCCCTCGTTAGGTGTTCGTTATTCATACTCGATAGATTCAATCAATTTTACTTTGGAAGAAACAGTTAGCGCACATGTGAAATTTTTGTAAGGACACATCACTAATCCATAATATTTCCCCCTTTTTACTCTTCCTTGTACTTTTGCAATCAGATTTCCATTTGAAATCAAGCAATGAAAAAATGTATAATACGAGCAAAATGTTGTTTGTGATTTGATTTCATTGTTGACTTTGGGAGGTAGTAATTAATATTATGCATTCTTTAAGTGGTTAATGTACGCTAAAATAGATGTCAACTGAAAGAGAGACGGTCTTCCAGTTGGACTGAAATATCATATTCGAATGGAATAACCATTGTGAAATGGGGAAATATGATGGATAGATGAAGTTATCCTTTAATAATGGTCACGTGCGTGGCATGTGCTTATTTCACAGTAAATTTATCGATAGTTTCTATTGAGTATAATTTACTTGAACTTAAATCGAAAATATAATCATTTTTTTTTATCGGAGACCCAAGTGGTCCGAGCGATAATATTTGAGCACCACATCAGCAAATTTCCTAAGTATGAAACATAGAACCAAATTTGAATTGGACGTTATTATAGCCTGTAAAATATGTTACAGTTGACTTATCGAGTGGATTCTCACTTTTTATGAGATGTTGTTCGAGCACTCAATGCAAGAATTAATCGACCAATCTTCTCTATAAGTTGATATATACTAGTTCATTTTAATCATATTCTCTCTAAAATCACTTCACCCTAAATATATACAAAATTCATAATGACTCTAACAACTTTCGACTAAAAAACAAAACTAATATGCAAACCAAACCAAGTTAAACTTCCACTACCTATATCCGATTTAAATTAACTCACACGATGTATCACGCTTCAATAATAAAAATTTTACTTTTACAGCTACATGCAATATAAATAAATAAAAGTCAATGCGAAATAAGTCTTCGAACAAAGAAAAAAAAAAAACATTTTCAGGTGTTGGAATGAAATACATTTATTTGTTAAATGAAATAAAAAAAAAATTCTTCATATTTCACCACATATTCTCATCAATTTACTATTTCAAAATGCATTTTACATAAAAGAGATTCCAACATGCCCTTGAAATCTTTTTTGTAATAGGGCATATGCGATTTTTTTTGAAAAATAAAAGCAAGAGGAAATTATAGCTAGACGGTGTTTTAAATTTTCATTTTCATAAATTAAGAATCAAGTTTAATAGTACAGAAATCAGGTTTTAATTAATAATTCATATTCAAATATTATAAATTAATACATCCAGACCCTAAAATTAAATTAAAAACCAAATCGTTCCTCCATTCCATTCTCTCTTCACATTCACCGTCGGTTGTCGCCGCCGTCACTTGGTCGCAGTGAGGTGTCGCTGCAACAACCCGTAAGATGGTGGTTGCGGCGAGGCATTTGGTTGCAGCGTCGCCTCTATTGGATCTGTAGTTTTGTTTTGTAAGATGTTTTGAGCGACGCCTCGATCCGTTCTAATGGAGTGGATGTTACTACATCGGCGCCTCGATTGCATCTATGCTGGGTGGTCTACGACCTGAGGGACGATGAAGCTCTGAGGGGCGATGTAGATCGCACCTGTAGCGACCTAGATGGCGGATGCAGCGGCGGAGATCACAGCTGTAGCGACACAAATCATGGGGGTGATGATGATTTTTTTGTTGTTGGATGAGTGTTGGTGGTAGAGGTGGTCTGACGGTTTTAGTGGTGTTTGGGTGGTGATGGTGGTAAAAACGTTGCATGCGATGTTTGAAACAATGATTTTTTTGCTAGGAAGTGGTGGTGATGATGGTGATGGTGTTGGTGTTGGCGGCGGACAAACGATGGTGTGGTGGTCACAAATCATTTGTTGATTGTGATCAATAAATTGATTGGTGCGTGACCAATAAATACTGTATGACCTACAAATTTATTAATTTACGACCAATAAAAGTAACATGTGACCTATAATTCGATGGTTTGTGATCATAAAATAAGTTTCGTGACTTATAAATTTTGTGGTTTGTGATTGATGAACTGATGAACAAATTGCGATTTTTAAATTTTTAATTTATGACCGATGAATGAACTGTGACCTATAAATTTTTTGAATTGTGACCTTAAAATTTTTGAATCGTGACCAAATTGCATAGATATGTGACATTTATATATTTATTAATAAACTATATAATTAATTAATTCATAAATAAATTTTATTGAGAACTTGATTTTTGAAATTTAAAACGTATATCCTTAATTTTGAAATTGCGATATGTAAAAATCTGATTTATGTATTGCAATTTAAGTCTGGGTCCAATTCGATTTTGACCCGAGAGGGCAAGGCCCAGCCCAACCTCCAACCCAAAAGCTAATGGCAAACCTGTGATTCTAACTAATTCCAGTCCCTTTCCCAAAAGACAGGAAAATCCCATATGGCGAAATTTCTCAATTTTCTAAGCGGTCAAAGCAGATGCCACGAGAAGGTAAACAAATCCGGCATTCCTATATTTTCCAAGGGCAAATACGTCATTCTGTACTCAATATAAGTACCCATCTATTCTCTTTCCAAAAACGCTCCCACCATTCTTCCTCGTTCTTATTCTCTCTCTTAAACTTTCCAGCGAGCAACTCTTCTTCGTTTCTCCACAGTCGGAAAAAAGTGGGGGCCCCAAAACGACACCGTTCGAACCCGTCGGCCACAGTTTCGATATTCCTTTCCTGAAAACGCCACCGTTTTTGAGTTCTATTATTAGTGTTGCAAGAATCCGATTGCTTAACAGCCGTTGATTCTTGATCGTTCAGCTGTGCAAAACGACTTCTTTTGGTCGGTTGTGGAAGTTAAACTTTGAGAGATAAATATGGTTGATTAATTTTTGAATTCGTTTTCAAGGGAGTGAAAAAGTCGTGTATATGGGTAAAGTAGGGGTAAAGTTGGCGGTGGGATGTGCGGTGGCGGCGTGCGTGGTGGCGTCGGTGATGGTGGGGCGTAGAGTGAGGAGGAAAAGGGCGTGGAGGAGGGTGGTGAGGGTGCTGGAGGAGTTTGAGGAGGGTTGTGCTACTCCGGTGGGGCGGCTGCGCCAGGTTGTCGACGCCATGGCGGTAGAGATGCACGCCGGCCTCGTCTCCGAAGGAGGTTCGAAGCTCAAGATGCTCCTCACTTTCGTCCATAACCTCCCCAGTGGGTAAAGCCCTGAAGGCTGAAACTAGTGTGTGTGTGTGTGTATTCCATTGAACGTGTGTGTATGTATCTGCATATCTTTTTGCATCAATTGCATGCACCCTTGCATTTGTGAATTATTTGGTGTTAGTTTCATCTATATAGGTGCACACCTGCTCGTGTGAGTGTTGCTGGCGGTGATGAGGGAGTGGGATTGATTCGTTTGTGAATTCGTAGATAAAAAAAATTAATTTTTTTGGTAGCCTATTTTGTTACTTCTCTTTTTTCTTAATTTTATTTTTTCGAAATGAGATGAACCTTTGCATTTCTGGGGATGATATTTATTTGTGAGGTTCAATTTTAGAATTGGCTTTGCTGGTCAAACTTTTGCTTTGTTGTGAAGTTTATTGAATTTGTCTTTCAGTTGTTTAGTTTTGACAACCATCCATTTCTTGGTTATCTGTTGTTTATGGTATATAATCTCAGGTATGGTGGATTGATTAAAGCAACAACGTTGCAATTGGGTGCGTATGGTGCACCGCATTAGACCTAAACATGATATTCATATCCAATTCTGCGATTGGGGTATATAATCTCGTTTATGGTGGCGTGATTAATGCAATAACGTTACAGTCGTATGAGAATAGATACGGGATGATTCTTATTCAATGCTGCATTTGGGGTATATTGTCCTCACATTACATTAACACAGTGAATTAATTCTATCCTATGCTAGCTGGATAAAGTTATCTCAAGTGGGGGATGGCTTAAAGCTGTTTTAAATCAAAAAACACGACTCAATACTTAAATGCATTTGGTTGTCTTCAAACATGGGTTGAGATATGGTATCTTAGGCAATATACTGTATCTCCCATGCACGTTTTAAAAATAAATCTCTAGATTGGATGTTAATAAACTGAAATCATGTTATTATTTTATTACTGAAGAGTAAATATTTTGTTGAGTGACAATTAGCACAATAATTTTGTAGGACAAATTTTGTTTTAAGCACTGGAAAAGATTGATCGATTATCACATCTATATAAATGGGGCAAAGTTAGATAGCTGTGTTTGATTTCTAAATGCTTAAAAGTTCTTTAACGTGATTTCATACCAGACATGGTATAGCCAGTAATGCTACTTAATACAGTATGCCCCAGCCTTAATATTGTCCGCCCTTGTGCTATTCACCTTAATACTATTTACCCTGATACACTACGTTGTACCAATGGTACACTTGGCTTTCTTGGTTTTGTATTCACCTTCTCAATTAGCCTATGATCTGTATTGAACGATGACTCATTTTTCAAGTGGGAGAACTGCAATAATTATCTTGCAAATCTTCGTGGAGATTTTCTTTTCTATAATTTTGCCTTACAGTCTAGTTAGCTGCTTCGAATATTTTGCAGGGTTGTTCCATACTGTGTTCCTTCAGCAGAAAACTAAACATCTGGAAATAAGATTATTTATATTCTTTTTCCTTGTGTTGTTTACTTGGTTTTTAGCGATTGTATACTTACAATTTCAAAGGTTCATTTCTCTGATGAGACACGATTCAATTTTCCTTTGTTTCTTAGTGTCCTGTGGTATTATAATGTTCCAGTCTTCGTAATTTTGCTAGGACCTAAATCTGTGATCACTAAAAACTGGCGATGAAATGGAAATTTAGGATTGTATTTCCAACTTCTGCTAAGATGGTTTATTTACTTCTCTAGCTTTATGAGCTAGCACTTGATAGTTCTGTTTAAAATTTAAAAATTTGTTTGGTTTTTCGCATGCTAGAATATTTTTTTAGATTTATCCTTGAATCTTCTTTTCTCCAGGAGTGAAAAAGGAACTTACTATGCTCTAGATCTCGGTGGTACAAATTTTCGGATTCTGCGAGTTCAGTTAGGAGGCCAAAGGTCTGCTATTATTGGACATGCTGTGGATAGACAACCTATTCCCCAGCATCTGATGACAGGCACTAGTGAGGTGCCCGAGTTTGTGCTTTCTTGCTTGAGTTCTTGACGCTAATTGTAAAGATTTTAATATTGAGACTCAAAATACTGACATTTTCCTCTTCATTCTATTCTCCCTTGCATAGGAGCTCTTTGATTTTATTGCATCATCGCTGAAGGATTTTGTCGAAAGGGAGGAAAGTCTTTCAGAACATTCGAAAAGTGAAAGAAAGGAACTTGGCTTTACCTTTTCATTTCCAGTGAAACAAACTTCTTCGTCGTCAGGCATTCTGATTAAATGGACAAAAGGGTTCGTCATTGAAGACATGGTTAGTTGTATTAACATGATTTTTACTTTGATGCTTCATAAATCAATCTCAATGGTATGAAAGAAATGAATCTCTCCTGGGAAGACATATTCCTAGATAATCATTTTTCTGAAAAATGCACCAGAAATTGATTTAGCTTGATGGATGTTCTTTTTGCACTGAAATAACGTGTATACTCTTTTATTCCATATTTATGTGAGACACTATTTTCACATACATGTGCTTAGATGTGTTATGTCAAGTAGATGATAATTAACCAAGGCACCTGTCAACACAAGAAGTGGCTTTGACTGATTTTGGTCAGACTCTTTAAGTTCGCATTTGTTGATGATTTTTATTTTCTCAATGAATCTTTAAGTGTTACTAGGTTATGAAAGATCAGAAAATTGCTGTATTTTCCAATAATAAATCCAGAATCGACCATCCATCCCACAAAAATGATCACTTCTGTGGAGACCTGCTGAAGTTGAACTTACATAGCATGATGTATTCTATTTCCAGGTTGGAAGAGATGTTTCTGAGTGTCTACAGCAAGCAATATCTAGAAATGGCCTGGATATGCAGGTTAATGCACTTGTAAGCATACTGTTCCCATATAATAATGCTTGTATGCTGTTATGCTGAGTTAAATGAATTTATTCTGGTCTTATATATTGGAAAAGAGTTATGTAATGTAAATCTTTTTGTGCTGTCCTAACCTCTTTTCTATAGTAGAACAAAAAAAAGATGGTGGTTGACAATTGAATTCGTTTTTTGACCATCATTGTCGTACGTGTAATAGTGTCTCTTCTGTGGCCAATAACAAATCATGAATAATAAGTTCATTGTACCTTACTCTTCATGATTGATGCCATAGTTGAACCTCAGCATCTATGCTCAGAACTTTTTGTTCATCGGACAGCAAGTACGCTGTTCCGAAGTATTGATTTCAAAATTTATTTTCACATTGATGGATTGCTTTGATCTGACCTTCATCGTTTATGCCCATCTAATCTGTTGCGAACAAAAAGCGCAACTTTTAGCCCACCTGGCATCTCATTGGAGAATCTGTCTTGCAAGCTATCTTCTTCTTTTGGCCGATTGCTTTCTCAATAATTTGCTTCTTGATATACCAAAATTTGCTCAAATCTTTTACGTATAACTATGGTGTTCAGTAGTAGGCATTTGTATTCTTAAAATTAAATAATATTTTTCTTTCAAGCAGATAAACGATACTGTGGGAACCTTGGCTCTTGGTCATTATCACGATGAAGACACAGTTGTTGCTGTGATTATTGGGACAGGCACCAATGCTTGTTATTTGGAGCGAGCAGATGCAATTATTAAGTGTCAAGGTCTTCTTACAACGCCGGGAGACATGGTATCCTTGAGTTTTGGTTAATGTATTACTATATGTTGCATATTTACTTATTATTTCTATTCATTTTACTATGATTTATATTAATTTGTTGTCATTAGGTAGTCAACATGGAATGGGGAAATTTTTGGTCATCTCACTTACCCCGAACATCATATGATATTGACTTGGATGCTGATAGCCCAAATCCAAATGATCAGGTGATGTTTAGCTTCAATTTCACAGTTTCACATTTGGCTCAATAAATTGGTTTGTGACATTGACAAGAGGATTGTGCTGCAGGGTTTTGAAAAAATGATATCAGGGATGTATCTGGGTGATATTGTGCGTAGAGTAATTCTTCGGATGTCGGAGGAGCTGGATGTTTTTGGACCAGTATCTTCTAAGTTGCACGTTCCTTTCATCTTGAGGTCCTTTTTCTTGTTGATATTATTTTATATCTCTGTTGTATCTTAATCAGCATGTGGAGATGCATGTATAGACTCACCGAACCAGCTCATGTTAATTTATAACTGGAAGAAATGCCATTAAAGATTTTCTAGACGTTTCATCTTCTAGAATATCTAAATATACGATGCAGGATACACCATTTTGGAAAATGTATGATTTAGAATAGACAATTGTGAGTTTGAGCTTGAGAGTTCAAAGGTGTTCTTACTATGATTTTTAGGTAAATCACTTGAACGTGCTCCCTTGTGACATATTAAGTGATGGTCGTCATGAACTCTTTTGCTTTATAAAAGAAGGTATAAAAACTTACGAGTTCGTATAATGTTGTCTTATTTATGTTAAGTCACGCAAGATAATTGCCAAGAATATGCTGCAAGTGGTAAGTTGTCCAAACCAGCTTCGTGTGCTACTTGAACTACGTTATAATGGACAAGTATCTTGCTTACATTGGTGAAGAAAAAGGTGAATGAAAATTACTTGGGGGATTGAATGAGCTTTTTTCAATTCCTTTTGTTTACTGCCTTTTTGTTTCCATGCTCTCTCTCTTCATATGTTGCATTGTTTTGTGTCGTGTAGTTCCAGTCAGTTGCCGTTCTTAGGTTGCCTTTTATTTATTAGTCTACTTCTAGTTAAGAGGTTTGTAATATACTTTTGATGATGTTGTGTGCATGCTATCTGATCTTCTGTCAAAATTTTCAGGACACCTTTGATGGCTGCTATGCACGAGGATGATACCCCTGATTTGAGGGAGGTGGCCAAAATTTTAAGAGACACCTTGGAGGTTGAGCTTTTCTTGCATTTGTGTAGTTGCATTTTGAAATAGCATATTTGGATAGCTTAATTTGTTTGGATAGCTTAATTTGTGATGCCATAGTTTTAAACTGTTTGGTTAAGTAAAAAAGGTTATTTCTAAAGCAATTCTTTCCTTACTGTCAAAATAAGTAACTTATTTTCACTTTTCAGTTTCAAAATATTTCATAATTATTTACTAGTGAACTTTATAAGCTTAGCCAATTCCCTCTTAGTAAAAATCCCTATTCATAGCATTGATCACTACTCTTGTTTCTTGCGACTTTCACTTCAGTTCCCCGACGTTCCTTTAATTGTTCGGAAGCTCGTTGTGAAGGTATGCGATGTGGTGACCCGTAGAGCAGCAAGATTGGCAGCTGCGGGTATTATAGGAATATTGAAAAAGATTGGTCGGGATGGTAGTGGTGGCATAGCTAGGGGGAAAAATGAAGGTGCAAGCCGAAGTAAGATGAGACGAACTGTGGTGGCAGTCGAGGGGGGTTTGTATACAAACTATACATTGTTCAGGGAATATCTGAATGAAGCAATGTCACAAATACTAGGTGAGGAGATTGCACCTAGTGTCATCATCGAGGTCATGGAAGATGGATCAGGCATTGGAGCAGCTCTCCTAGCTGCATCTCATTCCACCTCCAGTGTGGATACCATACAGTTACCATAAATGTAAGAACAAAATATATAGCCCCTGTAGATATGTAGAAATCTTATGCATATCTTATTTATCGCGGAAAAAGGGTGGTTGTGTTGTTATCTATCGTATAGTAGTAGGTTGATCCGATAGGTGGGCAGTTTCCAAATGTTCTGATTCAGTTTATAGTCTTGATTAATTGGTTTTACTGTCATTATTTTTTTTTTAATTCTGTATAGTTGCATTGTAACAATGTTTGAATTATTAACTTTATTCTATTAATTCATTTATATGTTATCAGGATTTGGCATGTCGTTGCTCGTTTATGCTATCAATTGCTCTTATTTTCGTCCTCCCGACCAAATCTCAGCCTCTTGTTCTCACATTGGGTGGGACGAGGTGACTTTTGGAAGGCATGGCTTGTGGGTTTGTCCTATTTTATTTTATTTTTTAATCCTAGATCTTTGCCATCAAATATTTGTCCTAATTCCACGCCTGCAAAAGATGGAGGAAAATGATTGTCTTCAAATATTCACGAAAGGAAGAAAGTGAATTGCTCAAGAAATACCTTTCAAATCTTGGTTACTAGCAGAACAAGAAATCCATTGATTCAAGAAAAACCAGAAATTCTCAAACTATATTTGTTGACGGATTTCTAGATTCGATGTAGGTGAAGTCAAAACTTGTTATTTATCGACTCTCAATTTCAATTCTTTCAAACCACTCGAAGAAATTTTATGATATTTTTCAACTATCATTATTCCGAACACATTTGTTTTAGCGATATCGTCGTTTCTCATTTTTAATGGATGTTTCATCTATAATCAAACAATCCAGATTTTCACGTGCTATTAATAAATAAACACATCTATGTTGCTCGTCCTATCGATTTGCCAAATCTCCAATGGAAGAATAACAAATTCCTAGCAACCACCAAATATGTAAAGTTGAGGAGTTAATTATTGCTACTCTGCGGAATTGGAGGAGGACGTAATCTCAAAACCTTTATAAATCTTGCATGTCTTTTACGGTTTTTTCCTTGCTAAGATTTTATTGCTTTTGGTGATATAAAATTAGAGTTTCTGATGCTCAACAATATATACGATCTTCCTTCTCTTTTTAAAGCCATATGATGATCGTGCTTTTATTTTTACAAGCAAAAATCTTCTTACATCAATAGTTTGATCACTACTTGTAGACCAGCCTCAAGCATCATATCTAATCTCTTGATTATCATAAACAACAATACTTTAAAATTTAGTCTTCCAAAGATCTAGCATCATTTAAAGAAAGAAGGATACAGCCAAAACACCCAGGCAGTCAAGCACTCAAGAATGTTAATAAGACTATTACTTTGAAGATGTTAGCTCTCTCACATTGTACTTGGCCAATTCCTTGTACTTCTCAACAATCCCAATCAAGCATATGGTCTGCAAGAGAAATTGTAATCAATTGAGCATGTTTGGATAATAAGTTTACTCGTAAGAAATAAATTTCTAAAGTTGGAATAAGTTACTTATTTTGACTAGTAACTTTTTTTACTTAAAAGCAAGAAAAGAGTGACGTATCGAAACATGTTAGGAAACAAGAAAGTTCCTTAACAAGTAAATTTTACTTTTTTAAGCTTCACTATACATGCTTTTAGTACAGAATACTTTTTACCATTGATAAGCAATTCACCAAAGGAATATAGCAAGAAAATCCTGGGCTGTGGCCCTAGAGCATATGGGGATAGATTTTCAAAGGCAGCGATTTTTATTTTCATATTCATTGTTCTATTCTATTAGTGCATTACTTGTATGATGCTAAAATCCAAAATCATAGTAATTGGTCCGAACTCTTGAGAAAAGGCAATTAAAACAAATAAAAAGCATGTACCAAAGACATTTTAGACATTGAAATGTAAACAATTCAGTTCAAATTATAGAGAATTCTTTTCTTACCTTGACAATTTGCACAACTATGCTCACATCTGGGTTGCTAAGATCAACTTTGTGAGCTGACGGAACAGATTTCGCAACGGCGTCGATGATTTTTGTTCTGTCAACACCAGTATTTGCACGAGCATCATAGAGTACAGCAAACTGCAAAAGAATATTTATGAACATGAGATTTATTTTCAGTTTGTACCCAGTATAACTGCATAAACCAGCTCAAACGGCATCAACTAGGAACAAAATCAATTTCCGTACGTTTTAAAAATTTTGTTAAACTATACGAAACTATCTATAGATAGGCTAAGTGCCTTTACTACTACTACTACTACTTCTACTACTAATAATAATAATAGAATGCACCACGATTTAATTCACACACGAGTTGAAAGTCAAAAAAGAAGAACCTAACAATGTGAAATATATACACACACATTCATTCCACGCCCTTTTTCTATGTGTGCATAAATCAAATATAACAAGGATTCACCTTGATTCTACTAATAATAATTTGTTCCCCTTTTTTTATTACAACGGTATTCTAGATTTTTCCATCACAAGAATGTGTGCGCGCGTGTCAGTGTAAATATAAGGAAAACTAATTCTAGTTATTACGTTTCCTTATAATAAAGGGAAGAATATAAACTTTGCCTTATAAAATTTATTTGACCAAACTGAAATAAATCTTTTCTTCCCCACATAAAATCCCATTACCTAGTACTGTTCAGGCTAAAAAATTAACTTCACGAATTTTGCATAATGGTCCCTCGACTATGGGTAAACAACCAATTTGGTCCCTAAGTTTTCAGACTTCTATAATAAAGTCCTATTTTCGAAAGTCTAATAGTGGAACTTTGGGGTGTTACATGGTCGTTCAACTTTAAAGGGAACTTTCATTTTATTCGCCAACCTTTATGTTCCAACTTGATCACTTAACTTTCATTTCTATTCAATTACATCATCATGACAACTTTTGTTAGCAGTATTCTAAAAAGTGTAAAACACAACTAGGTGTGGAGGCAAAGCTTAGCGTGCCTAGGCAAGGCTTAAGCTTACAAAAACGTTTTCTTATTTTTTAATATTATTTTAAATTTTTAATCATTTTAAAAATCATTTAATAATTAAAATAATACATATCAAACATCTAGAATTATAAAATACTATATTTACTTAATAATTCCTACAATTAGCCAATTATACAATTTTCAAGGTTTTGAAATGCAAAAATTAGAATATTTTTCGTAGTTTCAATTTTCAACTAGACAAGTCCTACTTAATAGATTTATAGGAACTTCAAATATCCTATTGAAATTTGGAATTAAATATGAGTTTCAAAATCATAATTACATAATGTAGATAGCATCATAGGTTAAATCTTATTTAATTATTTAGATAAAGTCATTTTAACTTTTATACGGATAAAATCTTTTAAAAACTTGAAATTAAAGTTAAATGAATTTTTTTTTTCCTTTTTTTAAAGGTAAAAGTTAATAAGCTAAAGTCAAATAAAAGACTTTTAGAAAAAGGGGAAAAAAAAAAAAGAACTAAAGCTCCCTACGATAGACGAAAGAGAGGAAGGAAAAAATACAGCCATTTAAAAATTGAAAAAAAAAACCTCTAGGTGCGAAGCGAGTCGCTTTGCCCGTGTTTCGCGCCCCTAGGTGAGCTTTTTAGAACATTG
>CAIGRL010184985.1:0-11483 GCA_903798325.1 Fraxinus xanthoxyloides | reverse complement strand
CTTTGGCATGATTTCACCTTTCTAGCAAAGGTGCTCCAATCCATCTTATCTCGTGCTGTGAACAAAGCACTAAGCCTTTTGGCATTTGGTCTGATGGTTCTCTTGTGACCTGCATACCTCCTTCAACAAGGAAACAGCATAGTAAGTTCGTGTCCTTGGTCCAAGTAATAGGGGACAAATAAATTCCAAAACTATGGAAACCATAATTCGTATTGACAATGAGAATTCCGATGGCTATTATGGAAATGCAGAAATAAATTCAAGGAGGAAATGTTAAAATTTCTATTCCGTAGAAAAAAGGGAATCTGCTACTGTTATTTTTCAGGAAGCCAATGATGTGGAAAATCATAGTCATAGAGCAGCACACTTCAACAAAACTTACATTTGCACCAGGTTGAAACCTTTCAGTCGAAGGGAAAACTAAATATATGCAACATTATCAGCAAAATAGGAGTCATATTGACAAATATAGGGAGTATCATACATCATTGAAAAAAGTTCAAATTCTTCTTTTGCATACCTACAAGGTGGAATGTTTACCATTTTCCATGTGAGACATCCCTTTTTTTAAAGGCATCTTCCATGGTTAAGTAAATCACTTGCAATATTAATTCTCCCCCAAAAAGGCAAGCTAGAGATATTGTCTTGTATTCTCAATTTCATTACCTTCAACTCATGGTTGTTATATTCTCAAAACTTCATATATTATAATTTTAAGGAGATTGATGAAAATTACTTTACTTCAACCGTAAGAGCAGCAACAAGATATGGGTATTCATCTGTGAAGTGATATTACTAGTCACACAACCTCATAGACAGTCGTATTAAAACAGTGATCCTGAATCTGGAACCTTACACGAGCTAAACTTCATCAATAATACACTTTCAATTACCACTCTGACAATCCTCTTCACCCACACATATATGCACTTCCTATTCTGCACTTAATCCACCAAATACTCCAAGTTGGTAATGGAATTAAATGATATACTACAATCTATCTGGTTCGACCATTCCACATTTTTCAAGTAGAAATAAATTGGCAAGGGTCGGATAGTTTAAATTTGCTGGATGGGGGAAACACTACAGATGTAAATAAGTGCTCTTTATTAAAATCACTTCTATCATGGACAACAATATTGTGTGCTTTCTAACATTACATATCCCTCACGATTCTGGTATTAGCTTGCACGAACAAAACAAAATTATTTTCCAAACGGTTTTTGTGTATATAAGTGTTTTATTTGCTTTCCAATCTTACATTACTCCTATCGTCTTGAAATCGATAGACTGCCTTCCTTATCCCTTCTCAAGTAATGGCCCCATAAATTAGCTAGCAAAATTCTAAGAGTTACTAGAGTTTGCATCATCAATGTAAGAATTTGAAAAGAGCATTGTTTTGCTAAGAACTTACCTTCGACCAGCTAAGATTTTGGCCATGTTCCCATTATTATTAGTGACAAAGACATCGCTTTCATCACAGACAATGTAATCAATGGCAGCCATTTGAGAAGAAAATGGAAGAAAAGGTTTCAACTCTTCACCAGCAAGCATCTCCTTAGTGTAGAAGTTTGGAAAGAGCTCTCTGAGAGGCGCCAGAGTTTCTTCTCCACCATATATTTCTCCAGATGCAACATATATATATGTGTTATTTTCAAAACCAAGTGCCCGAAGCAACAAACCCACCTCATGTGGGGTCAGCGGGCACTTCCCTCGTGATCGCTCTTCATCAGCGCTTAATTCCTGAGTAACGAAGTAAAGAATTTTGTTTCAAACAGCAGTACGTCAAAATAGAAAATTCTGCATCTTTCAGCTTCAAAGTGTGATGAGATATTAAGATTACAACCTGAATGACTAGACATTCTGGATAATTGCATTTTGACTATTGCTTAACATAAAACAAGTTCAATACCATTTGTTCAGACAAGAGTCTTACCGGTAATGTTTCCCATCGCTTCCGTATCTCACCCAACTCATATCTTTCTTTATCTCCCCCACCATAGTAACAGCCAGAAAATGCAAGCATATCAGGTTCAAACCTAGAATTTACAAAAATCAAGCAGTTGGCAAGCAATGAAATGTCTAAATCATCTTCTTGAATATCATCATAAAAAAAATAAAAAACGAAAAAAAAATTCCTATATAATGCAAACAGATAGGCATTCAAGTGGAAAGGTATAACACATTTCTTGTGATAGATAAGAAGTCTGAACTACATTTACTAAATGTGAATCAGTTCATGAGGCGTCCACCCATTGGGAGTAAATGGGTATANGTATCTCACCCAACTCATATCTTTCTTTATCTCCCCCACCATAGTAACAGCCAGAAAATGCAAGCATATCAGGTTCAAACCTAGAATTTACAAAAATCAAGCAGTTGGCAAGCAATGAAATGTCTAAATCATCTTCTTGAATATCATCATAAAAAAAATAAAAAACGAAAAAAAAATTCCTATATAATGCAAACAGATAGGCATTCAAGTGGAAAGGTATAACACATTTCTTGTGATAGATAAGAAGTCTGAACTACATTTACTAAATGTGAATCAGTTCATGAGGCGTCCACCCATTGGGAGTAAATGGGTATATTCGGTCAAGCTTCGTTCTAATGGTTCTCTTGAGTGCTATAAGGCTCGGTTAGTTGCCTTGGGTAACCGTTAGGAGTATGAAATCGACTATGATGAGACATTTGCTCCCGTGGTTAAAATGACCACTATTCGCCTCTTGTTATTTCATGTTGCTTCTCAGTTTTGGTCTCTTCATCAAATGGATGTAAATAATGCGTTTTTACATGGAGATCTCAAAGAAGACATTTACATGAAACTTCCTTCTCGTATGCCACTTCCCTCCGATGACTCTGTATGTAAATTAAAACGCTCTTTATATAGTCTCAAACAGGCACCTCGGGCTTTGTTTGACAAGTTTCGTCACTCTTTTGGCTTTCTCCTTTGCTCAGAGTCAGTACGACGCACCTCTATTCTTTCACAAGAGTACTGCTAGTATCGTTTTTTTTGTTGGTATATGTGGATAACATTATTATTTTTGGATCTGAAACAATCTTATTCAAAATCTTTAGCAGCATCTTCACTCCATTTTTCATATGAAAGATCTTGGTCAACTTACTTCCTTGGCTTGGAGGTTCATACTACGTCACATGGTATCTTCTTGAATCAACTTAAGTATATTCAAGACTTGATTCGGATTGGTGATCTATCTAAAGCCTCCTCGGTTGATAGACCTTTGGAATTTAATGTTAAATATCAAAAAGATGAAGGCGATATTCTTCTTGATCCGACTTTTTATCGGAAGTTGGTGGGTAGTCTCATATATTTCACCATCACACGTCCGGATATTTCCTTTGCCGTTCATACTATAAGAAAGTTTATGGACGCCCCTCGTCATCTTCATTTGGTAGCTATTCGTCGCATTATTCGCTATTTTATAGGGACTCCTCATCGTGAACTCTTTTTCCCTCGAGGGTCGTCTCTTGAACTCACGGCCTATAGTGATGTTGACTGGGCAGTTGTCCAGATTCTCGTCAATCTACTACTGGGTTGTGTGTTGGTGATGCTCTCATTTCTTGGAAATGTAAGAAACAAAAATTTGTTTCTAAGTCCTCCACTGAAACTGAATATCGAGCTATGTCCACTGCATGTTCTGAGATTGTGTGGATGCATTGTCTCATTGCAGAACTTGGTTTCTCTCAATCACAACTTATGCCTCTCTATGGTGACAACACTAGTGCCATTCAGATTGCAGTCAATCTTGTGTATCGTGAACGCACCAAACATATTGAAATACACAACCATTATATTCGGGACGCCTATGACTCCAAGATCATAGCTCTTCCCCATGTTTCCACTACTCACCAAGCAACAGATATCTTCACCAAATCCCCAACTCACCACCATCATAATTATCTAGTCAGATGTTTGGAATCATTAGTACCTGGAAAACTTGCTTCATGCGTTAACTAAAACCTCATATATTATATATGCAATATCTTAAAATATGTATTTACTCTTAACTCTAATTAAAAATATATTCTTTGCAAAAATAATGAGTTTTCTCTCATTTAGTATATAGCTTAGATGTGGACAATGCAAATATCAATTTTTAATATAAACATCTAATAAATTCAGTTAAAACTTCTTAGATACTTTTCCTGAATTCTTCATGCTTTCTGTCCCAATTTCTACTTCATTCTTCTGATATAAAATTTGCAAGATTTTACAGTTCTACCAGATAAATGTGAATCAAATTCCAAATTACCAATGGCAATCGAAATCAACAGGTCATTAATTTCTAAAACAATTGATGACCTCAAAAGCTCAAGAGGATAATTTACCTCTTTCTAAAGAAGCGTTGTATGGTTGCGGATCAATAAATCACAAAACAACCATTATATTAACTGAGCATGAGTCTATTCCTTTTAGGTAGCTGAGATAAATGGCATTTCTATGAATGGTATACTGTGAGTTCATAGATCAAAATTGGTTGAAGTGACAGGATGGTTGAAGCTAGTAGAAAACAACCATTATATTAACCAAGAGTTTTCTTTTTTTCTTTTCTTTCTTTGGGAAGTGACAAGACGGTTGAAGCTAGTAAAAACAACATTCATACTCTTTAATTACAAAAAAAATGAATTTAGTTCTTCCAGAAATTTATTTTAGACAATAAATCAGACAAGGTATGATAAACTACAAGAAACAATGCTTTGAGTCCCTTTTACAGGGCAGGATGTCAGGATGTGATGAAAAGCGGAAGAAATTTCAATGTTCTCTTTCATCAGTGATCACATTCTTTTCCATGTTAAGCAACACGTGATTGCAATTCATCACAAAACTACCCAATTAAATGCTTATTCAGAATCTTCATTAGAAAGGACTTATTGGGAAAAGCTTCCTTCAAGTTCACCTGGATTGCTTTCAAACTAAGTAAAATGAAACTGAAAAAGAATTATGATATACATTTAATGCATTGAACTCCCGTAAGTTGAAAACCAAGCAAAATAAAAACTTCTAGAACTTCGCAAGAATTACAAACCTCAAGTGAATTGCAATAAAACGTTTTTCCATCTTCCGCATTCGCATCACAAGCCTCTGACCCAGATTCCTTAAGGGTTTAGTAAATCTTAAAGCATGATAATTTACCCGGCAACGCAACTTTTGGAGGTCTTCATCAAGGTCACTGGAAAGCCTGTAATCGAACTTTGTTAACTGAACAACCTGCAGGCAAGTCATATGTCATTTATTAGCCAAAGATTATCATAAATTGCTAATGTTCTGCTCGTATGTGTCAGTGTTGGCTTGTGCATGTGTATGAATGTTCGTGTTTGTGTGTGTGTGTGTGTGTTTCACATGGTCATTTGATAGCAACGCTGGAAACCGAATACATGAAGGTGCCTAATGCTAGAGCCCAGACATAAAAAGGAAAAAAGAAAAAAAGAAAGAAAGCTCCATAAGATATCAAAACAGTGGCAGATAAGTTTATCATAACTGCTCGCATTTATCTCCATCCAAATCACAGAGATCATCACGCAACAAGCATACTATCATAGGATTTTCTCATGTTTGTTTAGTCAAAAATCCAAACGAAATTCGGACTAGGGAATTGCAAACAGCAAGACGAACCCACACTTATTATTACACATATTAAATAATTATTCTAAAGTTTTCTAGATAATTTATCTGAAATGAACATTACACATCAAACAAAAAATCCAGACTAAGCTTTATGAATCGAAATGAAAGCTTTGATCTTAAAGGGGACTTTAGCTTTTGTAGTTACTTTATGTAGAGAAAAAGGACGGTAAGATCATGTCTAGGACCTATCTCTTAACCATATTCTAAAATCAGGCATGGAGCTGGAGATAGAACTGCAACAACCAGGACGACTCACCTGATACCCCCCTCCAAGAGATTCCTAGGGGAATGGAGATCCCAAAAGAGTGCTTCTCCATTTATATAAAGAAATACTTGAGATTGAGGGACCATGTAGATAGGATAACCTATAATGGCCTGTACAAAGATTGGGAAAGGAATGCCCCAAAAAAGAGCCAAGAAATCATCTACAATTTTTGTATTGAACAAATGTAAGAACGAAGTGTTAACATAACTTGAACATGAATGTTCAAAGCTTGCCTGCATAGCAACTACCTCTATCATTCAACTCATTCTGTTTAAACCATAATTTCTCTCTAACTTCAGCCCACATGGGACTGAAATTAAATCGCTACAGCCACTTCCCTACTAAAGAGGTATTTTTACACATCCAAGAACTATGCAACAATAACATTTCCAGCCCCATTCAGCAAATAATTATGCTATTCACAGCTTCAGGAGTTCCCATTATCCCAAGGCTCATGTAACCATGCAATATATTATGAGTTATACAGCACAAAAATAATAAAGTAGCTAATGAAACTGCAGAATTTAGGAGTTAATTCTGTAGGACAAATGCGAGTGATCTCAAGTTGACTTTCACATGTATCATATGTATTTATTTAATTATGTTTAGCTGTCTTAGTTTCCTATTTTTCTCTGATTTTGTTAGATATGCTAGTGAAATCAGAATGATTTATTTCTGTATTTCTTGAATAAATTATATACACCTATTACACCCTATTTATAATACAACAATAAAGATAAAAAAGGAAAATAATCTCCTAATTTAGGAGACAAGAAATTAGCCTAAAAATCAACCTAAGTTATAGAAAAATTTAATCAATCATATATCAATCATGATCAATCTCAAGGATTTATACACTTCCCTCAAGTTAGATCGTAGATGTTGATCATATCCAACTTGCAGATGAAACCATCAAAATTGTGCCTTGGTAATCCTTTGGTGGAGATATCCGCAGTTTATTCTTTTGTAGAAACATGAGTCATACAAATAACTCCATCTTCCACATTTTTTTTGATGAAATGTCTGTCTATTTCTACATGCTTAGTTCGGCTATGTTGAACGGGATTAAGAGAAATGTTGATGGCAGCTTTTTTATCGCAATAGAGTTTGATTAGTAATCTTGTAGTGACCTGTAGTTTTTTTTAAGAGTTTCTTTAACCATAATCCTTCATTTATCCCTTGTGCAACAGCTCGAAACTCAACCTCAACATTGTTTATGGCTATTGCATTTTGTTTCTTACTTCTCTAAGTGCCTAAGTTTCCCCGAAAAAAGTGCATTATCCAGTAGTAGACCTTCTATCTTCCACTGAACCTGCCCAATCGACAACTGTAAAGATCTTCACTTCCCTCCTTTCACATCTTTTGAAAAATAGACCTTTACCTGAAATCCTTTAAGATACTTTAGGATCATGTAAACGGCTTCTAGGTGAGCTTTTGGTGAGTGCATAAGTTGGCTAACCACACTTACTATAAAGGCGATGTCAGGTCTATTTTGTGACAAATAGATTAGTTTGCTAAGCAGCCTTTGATACCTCTCCATTTCAACTAATTTTCTGCATCATCTATCCTTCCAGCTTCAATGGGTGTCACTCGGCTTAAAGTGAGCATGCATGTTTCAATTAGGAGGTTAAAAGACACATTTTCGCTGAGAAACACTAATAGCTTTCTTCGATCTAGCCACCTCCATTCCAAAGAAGTATCGCATTTGTCTCATATCCTTAACTTCAAACTCAGTGGTTAAGACCATCAATCTTCCCACTTCATCGATATCATCTCCAATTAGGAATATGTCGTCCACATATACAATTAAAATTATCTTCATCCCATTTTTCTGCTTGTAGAACATAGTGTAATCTAATTGTCCATGACAATAACCATCCCTTTTATCACCTATGAAAATCTATCAAACCACACTTTAGAAGACTGTTTTAGTCCATACAAGGACTTCTTCAATTTGCATACTTTTTTTCTTCTCCCTTTTTACAGAAACCTAGAGATAGTATTATGAAAACCTCCTCTAAATCACTATTCAAGAAAGCATTCTTTATGTCAAGTTGCTAAAGTGGCCAATTTAGGTTGGTTGCCAAGGACAAAAGAACTCTAAATGTGTTCCAACTTAGCCACGGGTGCAAAGGAAGACCATGGTGTGATCATTGTTATCAGCTTGAACATCTTCAAGAAACGTGCTGGAAGCTTCACGGTAAAACCATTGATTGGAAACCAAACAAGAAAAATTCTGACCATAAAAGTCATGGCTTATCTATTGCTGCAGATGAACGTGTCCTAATCTACAATATTCAACATAGAACAACTTGATCTCTTTCAGTCAGCCAAGCCTAAATGAGTTCTAATGTCATCGGATCTGGTTCCATAGCCCAGAAGGGTACGTTCATTGTTCTCAAGTGCTCTTAATAGAAAAGTTGAGAAAAACAACCCTTCTATAATTGACTCAGATGCCTCCGATTATATGACAGGTGATGCCGCTTTATTCTAATCTTACCATGTTCTTGGAAACATACAGTATGTATTGTAGATGGTTCTTTATCCACTATTTTCAGAATTTGATCTATTACTATCTCTAAAAATATTGTACTTAGTTTTGTCCTATTCGTTCCAAACCTGTCTTGCAACCGTTATCAATTAGCAAACTCACAAAAGATCTGAAGTGTATTGCTAAATTCTTTCCTACTCCTTGCATCTTTCAGGACCAAGATTATGGAAGTTCGATTAGCAATGCTGAGGAGTGTGCTAGATGGCCTCTATCCCTTCAAGGTAGGCGATGCTTCTGGAAATCAAACTTTGGCAACTCAATGCACCACTACACCAGCCTTAGAGAGTCAATCCAATAGGGATTCAATGTCTTTTTATGTTCCGACCAATGACAATAATAGTGAAATCATGTTATTGCACTTCAAATCAGGTCATCCTATCTTTATGTATCTGTCAAGATTACTTGCATCATTATTTTTTATTTATTAATAAAAATCCGAGTTTGTTCCAATGTGAAATTTGTCAATTTGCTAAGCACACAAGTTCATTTCATGCTCACAAATATCAACCTTTACATCTATTGTCAATTGTACATAGTGATATTTGGGATCCCTATCGGGTTAAAAACATTTCAGGCACATGATTGTTTATCACTTTTGTCGACAATCAGAGTAGAGTCACTTGGGTATTTTTTATGAAAGAAAAATCTCAGGGGTCCAATTCTCAAGAAATTTCACTCCATGAATCAAAATTAATTCCAAGTGAATATCCAAGTTTTGAGAATTGAGAATGCCACAGATTACTTAACTCCATCCTTGGTACTCATTTTACTGAGAATCAAAGATCATGTATTGATACCCTACAATAAAATGGGAGAGTTGAACGTAAAAACAGTCACAAGTTGCCCGTGCTCTCATGTTCACACCTAATCTTCCAATGCATTTTTGGGGAAATGTTGTCCTCACTGTTGCATATCTGATTAATCAAAGGCCCTCTCATGTCCTCCAATTCTACACTCCAATTCAAATTCTCACCAAAGCATACCCAACCACATGACTCATCTTCAAATTACTAATAAAAGTCTTTGGGTGCTCAACTTTTGTCCATGTTCTGCTACATCTTCGCAGTAAACTCTATTCAAAGGCCATTAAATGTGTTTCTTGGGTTATCTCCTACTTAAAAATACAAATGTTATTCTCCTAAAAACAAAAAATTCTATAACACTATGGATATAACATTCTTTGAAAATCAATCTTCCTACCCAAAACTCATACTTAAGGAGAGAATTCCGGCATTAGAAGGGGAGAAAATATTAGTTTTGGCAACTAGACCCCATCTCAGCTATAGCTATACCACCTAAGCCAACTACATCCATACCAGCCGAGCAAACCTTGCTCATTCCTCCTCAATCTCCAATCGAACCAGTAGAATATGTCCTCAAATCTTCGACTTTAAGTGCAGGTGAAAAAGGCAAAAAACTCCAAGTTTACTCCAAAAGGCCGAAAACTGACAAAGGGATAGAGGATCCAATTCTTCTCGGGCATGGCCAAGCATCCAATTCAAGTTATAACCATGTGGATTCAAGTAACATCGAAAGTCCATCTAGTTCTATTTCCTTATCATACGATGATCTCAAGGTCCCCATTGCCCGAAGGAAAGGAGTCAGGTCTTGTACTCAGCAACCCATATCCAATTTCGTATCATATGATAGTCTCTCACCTGTATATATGCCTTTATCTCTAGTGTGTCATTTATAGAGATTCCAAACAGTGTTCAAGAGGGAAATGTCTAAAATGGAAAGAGGCCATAAATGAAAAAATCCGACCTCTCAACAATAATGACACATAGGTTCTCACAGAACTTTCAAAAGGAAAAAGACAGGTCAGATGTAAATGGATCGTAAATGTGAAATATAATGCAAATGGAAGCTTAGACGAGTTCAAGGCCAAGTTAGTAGCGAAAGGCTACACTAAAACATATGGAATCGCCTATCAAGAGACATTCACCCCTATTGCCAAACTAAACATAATTAGGGTCCTCTTATGAAGGGCCTCAAACTTAGACGAACCACTTCACTGGCTAGACATCAAGAATGCTTTGGATCTAGGAGAAGAAGTCTACATGGAGATTCCACTAGGGTTTGAGAGAAAAAATTCTAGAAAAGTGTGTAAATTGAAGAAATCATTGCATGTGTTGAAACAATCACCAAGAGCATAGTTTGAACGGTTCACAAGGATTGTGAAGAAATATGGTTACTCACATGGACAATCTCACAATACTATCTTTACCAAACACTCACCTGATCGGAATCTCACTCTTCTCATGTATACGAGGACGACATCATTGTCACAGGAAACAATCATGACGAGATGATCCGGTTAAAGTCTATTATTGCATCAGAATTTGAGATTTAAGGATCTCATAAATCTAAAATACTTCCTCAGTGTGGAAGTAGCCCTCTCGAGAAAGGAATGACTATTTCCCAAAGGAAATACACTCAACTTGCTTAAGGAAACGAGTATGCTCGGCTGCAAACCAATGGATACTCCTATGGACTCAATATGTAAGATCGAGATGAAGGAATGTAGTGCTCCAGTCGACAAAGGAAGATATCATCGACTAGTGGGAAGACTATTTTTTTTTTTTTTTGTCTCACACAAGACTTGACATCGGATTCTCTGTGAGTGTTGTTAGCCAATCCATGAATAATCCAATTGAGGAATGTATGAAAGTTGTAGACTGAATATTCAGATACTTGAAAATGACACCACGCAAAGGACTATTCTATCAAAAGAGGAACGATAAGAGCATTTAAGTCTACTCGGGTGCAAACTGGGCAGGTTCCATAACTGACTGCCGATCCACTTCTGGTTACTACACCTATGTATGAGGAAATTTAGTCACTTGATGGGGAATGTCATAGATTATAATTGATTGTCATATATTATAATTGATTGTAATTAGTTATACTTTCCTAAGATAGATGATTGCATAATCTTTCCTTTCGTAGTTTATTTTCCTTTTGTAGTTTAGTTCCAACCCTATAAATTGGGTCTTGTACTTTGAGAAGAAATACAATTG
>CAIGRL010184954.1:0-10981 GCA_903798325.1 Fraxinus xanthoxyloides | reverse complement strand
TTTAAAATTAAAATTCATTTTTTAAAAAATTATTACAATCATTAAAATTTCAAAATAATTGTGATCTAATGGATGATTAACCTTAAGTGGCATGAAATGAGGGAGACATCATATGACTTGAGCATTTTCGGATTTATCCTAAAAATGTGTCAAAGGTCGAACTCAAACCAACATTATGTGTAATCCAAATCAACTTGAATTTATATCAACTTAGACCAAACTCATAAAGCTAATGGGTTGACCATAATCATGTGAATAATAATTTATTGTGTTGACCTTCAAATTACAAGAGTACGATAAAAAAATCATCATCATACAACTCTTGCGTATCTTTAGATTCATCTTAAAGAAACGATAACAAGTCTAGAACAATGTTGAATTATACCCAGAATCAAGTTAAAACTAAATTTGGTTAAATATCATAATAAATTCACATGTCGTAATTCAAATAAAATGTGAACCAAATTCATTCTGCATCAACTTGGAGCAAAACTAATAAAAACTAGTGCTGGACCTTAGACATGCTGAAATAAATTTATAATAAATTAAGAAGGGGCCTCATTGTATCACATAACATGAAAACAAATAAAGTTATATTGAGTTTTTCTCTTATTTAATCATATCGAATGCAAATACCCACTAAACTAACAAATCAAAGATTGATAGAATTGTATTGGCCCATCATTTTATTGTAGTCTTTATGCACAAAGTCCATATACACTAATCCTACTAAATGTGCATCCTCAATTTGTGAGTCCTCATAGTACTAATCCTAAAATTCAAAAGCAATTATTACGATCTTGAGTGCAATTTTTCTTTATTGCTTGTAATCAAGAATTTGTTCGTAGTGTCTCATCCAACGCGAGTTTTATAGGATCCACTTGCATTAACTTTTAATTAAGAAAAGAAGGGAGAAAGAAAGAAAGAAAAGTGGAAAACGGAGAATCTAAAAACTTATCTTGAAAGAAGAGAAATGAAAAGCTAGAATCTACCTTAAAGCAAAGTAACAAAGAAGGGAAATGAAGAATCATGGAATAAAAGAGGTAAAAATAAAAGTATTTGTGGGTTTTCACGTTTCAATAATGCAAGGTTTAGTTCTGCAATTTTGTTTGATTCTCTTATTTTTTAATTGTATTGACATTTTGCTACGATTAGACTCTCTTCTAAGAATAATGTTGTTTGAACAGGCTTCGAAAGTAGAGTTTTGCGTCACATGTCCCCTATTTAATAATCCCTTTATTGAATCTATTTGTGTAGCATGATTACTCTTCTAATAATGGTACTTAATGAAGATTCAAATATTTTAGTTTGATGATATTTTTAGTGTCATTGTTTTAGTGAAGAAAGATAAATATATGGTGATTATATTTAAACCAATTTTTTTTATAAATACACCATTTTAATTACATTAAAGGTTATTAACCTTTATTCATTATTACACTAATATATTTAATTTTTTTCAATATATTCTTATTTTTAATATTCTATTAATCAGAAAATATTATCTTTAATCATAGTTTTCGTCCAAAAATATTGTTAGCGTGTTTAAAATGAGGGTAAAATGTTTAATCACATTTTTGCAGTAATATTAGTTTTGTTTATTTGAAAATACAATGGGAAAATAAGTCATTTTATTTTATCTTAAAAAAATTGGAGAGAAGCCATAATATGGNAATAATTGGAGAGAAGCCATAATATGGAATAATTTATGTTAATTTGAGAATAAAACAACAATGGAAAAAAATGAAGCATAAATGTGATACTTGTTTAAAGATTATGAACCTTTCATTCAATTAAAATGTCATCGAGAAACTCTTAAGCATGAGTCTAGGAAAGGACCTCTGACCTGCATTGGGAAGTCATGAACTCAATGACAAGCTTCAGACCATAATAAGATGCGCCAACGCCAATCCCAGCAAATCCAGCCTATAACATTCTTAAATGGTTAAAGGAGTAGATATTTCCAACTCAATTTAGAATATTATATAAAATTACAAAAAGCAACCTCAATAATGGGTGTATCGAGAACCCTTTCCGAACCAAACTTCTGCAAAAGCCCTTTGGAAATCTAAAATAAAACGAAGTCAAACAAAAACTCATTGTTTTAAAATGACAAAAGTTTGTCAACATGATATTAAATTTAGGTACCATGGACTAAATAACTCAACTTATATGCACCCGAATACACACCAACATGTATAATGGTGAGAGGGAAACAATCTCATCTAACTCAAAAGACTAAATCAATAAGCAAAAAAACTAGATTTTAAAAATCTAAATTACAACTTCTAGATTACCTCTTCAAAGACTTTGGGATCAGCAAAAATTTATTCATCAAGAAGATGAACTTAAAGCTTGGCGCACTATCATCTGGAACAAAATAGGGATAAAAAGATTATTAGTCATTTATAACAAAAGGTACGTACTTTGAACATGAATGAAAAAATTAATATTTTTTCCTTGTAAAGGACATCAAATTCTAGACCTGCAAATCTCAAAATTTGATTGGGGGTGTAGTCTCCTACCCCCATCTCAACCATTTCATTCTACCCTTAAAAAAAATCCGAAAGAACCAAGACTCAAAATCTTACACATAGAGATCACACAAACACACACGTGCGGCTAGTACGCTTATAAAAGCAATTACATTTGGGATTATTAGTAGATATTGTAGCATCTTTTCTAGCACAAAACTCTTCATCCTCCTCATCTTCCACTTTTCGTCCCTTTTCAATTTCATTCTTCATTAAATTTCTTCAAAAGGTTATTTGTATTGAATCAAGCTCAAAACATCAATAATTGAATCGATGGAATAGCCCAAAAAGCTTTGTCATACAATCAGGGGCGGATCCAGCACCTGACCAGCCCCGCTGCCGCCCATGCTGGATCCGCTGGGAATAATTCTTTTTGGGTTGACAATAGATACATATTTAGAATATATAGCTGATAATTCAATTTATTTTCAATCATCTCCCATAGTTCATTTTGTTCGATCAAGCATTTTCATTCTATAGATCTTGGGTTTGAATCTCCTTCCAACTAATATTTTGTAATAGTTTTAGTTCTACAATTTTTACCAAAATTAATGGAATATAGAGGGGTTCGAACCTGTGACATTTCTTAAGATTATTGACAAATTTACCATTATGGCAATTGATGAATTTGATACTAAAATTAAACAGAATAATATATGTTAAGTTTTAGTTGTGTTAATGCAATTGAAAAAATTCGAACTCACTCTTCCTTTTGAATTATAACTTGGCTAAAATGTCATTTGGTGAATATTGTAACTCATATAACAAAATTATATATATTTAGTTTGAATAAAATAATTGTTATATTTAAATTTTAGGTTTTGATTCCCATTTTTTTTTTCAAAATACATTTTTTATCTCTTCTTTTTCAACCACATTCTTCCATAAAATAATATTATACACAAATTCAGAACTTCTCCTTATTTTTAAACACATATTCTTCATCAAATCAATATTCTAAAATACAGTTTTTTGCAAAAAATTAGGCATCAAATGGGCTCTTAATATTTTATTGCTACCGACAATCAACGGCCGCCCGTGCTGACTTAAAATCTTGGATCTGCCACTGCATACAATCAAAGATCTACCTGATTATTAAAGGGGATGATAAAATAAAGTTGGAAAAGCTAAAAAGATTATAGCTTTGTAGGTAAAAATTGGATTTTGTGGGAATCGAAATCAAATTTTTATGCTCCTGTGTGTTTGGCCAATTGACCAAATAGCGGCAAACTGCTATACCGGCCTTTTGGTCTGGCAATGGACAAAAAAATAAAATAATAGAACCTTGAGAACTACTGCTAATATTTGTTAAACATACATTTGCTAAGAAACTGTTTTATTATACCAACAAAAGTACTTAATTACATAAAGTGACTAAATGGTAAGCTGATAAACCATAGCTCCTGCACTACAACTGCACAATCTATAAGGTTTCTTGAGTCTTTTAGCTATTCTATACTTTTCGAAGCTTCATGGCAACAAAATCAAGTTCTTGTATAGTATTTATTCATTAATCAAATATGAAATATACGATTAAATAAAGCTCAAAGAGAGCTTTTTTTTTAATTGAATTTTTGAATTTTCCAGATGAGAAATGAATATGAATACATAGCATTGAATAAGAATCTGGCTTCTAGAAAAAAATAGAGTATAATTGCCTTTGTTGCATCTAACAAATCAGCCTTATTCCCAGCAAGAGCCATAACCATATTTCGATTACCTTATGTCACGCCACAGAATCAAGGCAATCAAAACACTTATATTTTTCATGAGGATAATTCTTGTTGTACATAATTTATGTACATAAAGAAATACATAATGTGATGTGGCAATCATCCGTTAGTTGATGTGAAAGTGTGAGATTTGAATTAAAGGTTGGATATGTGCCACATGTAATTATGTGAACCATTATGTTAAAATTTATGTACCCCTAGCAAGGTCTTTTTCATGATTACATAACAACTTCAGTGTGTGTGTGTGGGCGCGTGTAGAGCGCTTACTTCATTACATACATTAGACAATAATACACCATACGCCCAAGAAAGATAAAATCGAAAAGCGCCTAAAGCCAAAAGTGAAAGCTCGATGCATTTATGCAACAAATTGCATCTTCCCAATGCAATTCATGGCTGCAGCTTTAGTTTTTGATTGTAAAATGATCTGCCAATTGTGATAACTTGAAGAGCTAAAGTTCCTCTAGAAAATATGTAATAAAAAGAAATTGAACTAAACTAATATGTAGTAAAAAGAAATTCATATAAAAAAGTTTTAACCAGATAAAAAGGATATTGGGCAGGGTTGGCCTGAAGCCTGAAATTCATATAAAAAAATTTTAACGAGGTAAAAAGGTTATTGGGATAGGTTGGCCTGAAGCCGACTAACCCCTAAATATGTCCGTGTTGACAACCTAATATAGCCCATGAATTCCCAACCTTTTGTTGATGCGATCCAAATGGAAGTAACGATTGCAGGGCATTGACTCAGGGATGATGGCAAAGAACAAGCAATATGGCTCCTTCACGCCACCTGCTGTGTATATGCATTTATATTTGTTGTTAGATTTTTAGCGTTGGCGATTCTGTGGACAAAATGATTGATTTGGAATATGTTGTAAAAGTCAAGGACCTATGGTGAAATTTGTATAAGTTGAGTTATGAGGTTTAGGGTTCGAGCATAAAAAGAGGAGAAACACAGCACATCATTTTTGCTAGCCGATGGTCTGGACATTGCTTGAGCAAGAGGCCGTCGCTCGCCTCTCCCCGAGGTTTCGCTCGAGAGACGGGTTATACGGAAAACCCTAAGGTGCATTTTTAAATAGATTTTTTCAGCCCATTCAACCCAATTAATCTCTCATATAAATACTCAAACCTATACACGAATTTTCAAGAGTAGTTTTCATTATTTGCATTGCCTCATCTTTTTCTCAAAAGATCCAAGAACATATTCTTTCATTGTGATTCATGTTTTCTTCTTGAGACCATAACCACCTGTTTGCAAAAAAAAATCATATTAAAGAACCCAAAACACCTACTTCCTAAACATCTTTAGAAAGGGACTTTCTCAATTGGACTCGAAAGTTTCTGGAGGTTAAGAGAAGTTGGACTCCAAGCATATGAAAAGCACAAGAATTGAAGATTCTTAGAAATCCACTTGAAAGAGACAATTGTAAAAAGTCATGAAGCTGGAGGGAGACAGTGGATCTTGGAAGCTATAGAAGGTAGATCGAAAAGTCTAGCAGGTTGGCTAGATAGTATCTACTATAGCAGATCATGATTCTGAAAAAAAAACAACAGATCTTGGAGATAATAGGATTTACAACAGCAGGAAGCAGTGGTTTTTGTTAGGTTGGAAACAGACTGTAATCCATATTATTTATAGTAGAGATAACTAACTTGGTCCCGAAGCTTTTACCCAGTTGCGTTTCTCCGTCATCATTTTGGTGTTAGTTATTTATTGCATTATATATTATTGCGGTATTCAAACTAACGATAATTGCACGTGTATGCTTAATCATCAAGAAACAATTAAAAGTGACTCGTTGCTTTTGATTGATTAATTCCTCACGTATGGTCAAAATTATAAACGGATAATTCATAACCATTCGGTAACTTAGTAGCAATTAATTTGATGCTACGAAACTTTCAATTGGTATCAAGGCCCAAACTTGTTCCTTGACCCATATTATGTAGATGAGTATCTCATTATTTGTTTCGCCTTATTTTGATGGCAGTAATTATGTCTACTGGAATGTTAGGATGAGAGCCTTTTTGAAATCTATGGATGAGCATATATGGTTGAGTGTTGTTAATAGTTGGATAGTCCCTAGTTCTACGGTTAATAGTGAGGTTATCCCCACTCCCATTGCTAATTGGACTAGAGCAAACTTAGATAAGTATAATTGGAATAGCAAAGCCTTACATGCCCTATTTATGGCAGTGTCCCCTAAAGAGTTTAGGGAAGTATCTATGTGTGAGGTTGCTAAAGAAGTTTGGGATATTGTACAGATTACACATGAGCGAACTCAAGTTAAGTTGACCACTAGGTTTGAAGATATTAGGATGAAAGAGGATGAGACTTTTGATGAATTCTACACGAGTTTAAACGACATAGTGAACTCTAGCTTCAATCTATGAGAAAAAGTCCCCAAGCCTAAGATAGTGCGTAAAATTCTTAGATCCTTATCCTCGTTTTAGGCCTAAAATCATGGCTATTGAAGAAAGTAAGGATACAGATTTCATTAAGATACAAGAGTTAGTTGGATCCCTTCAAACGTATGTTTTTTATTTCATGTATCACGTGCTTTTACACTAGGTATTGAGTTGTGGATTTCAGAAGACAAATTTAACAAAAAATACAAAAGATATTAGTTTGATGAAGTTTGGGTAGTTTAGATTTTAGTTTTTAGTTTTTCCTTTACTAATTGTATATTTTATCACAGAATGCTAAATGGAGAGTTTGTTAGGTTTTTAGTGTTGGCGATTCTATAGACAAAATGACTGATTTGTAACATGTTGTAAAAGTCAAGGACCTATGGTGCAATTTGTATATGTTGGGTCATGAGGTCTAGGGTCCGAACATAAAAAGAGAAGAAATACAGCGACGCATTTTCGCTAACCTATGACCCGAACACCGCTCGAGCGACAAAACTAGAATCCCTATTGCCCGGCTCTCGCTCGAGCGAGAGGCTACCGCTCGCCTGTCGTTGAGGTTTCGCTCGAGTGACGGGTTTATACGGAAAACCCTAAGGTGCATTTTTAAACAGATTTTTTCGACACATTCAACTCATTTTTTCTCTCATATAAATTCCCAAGCCTATGCACGAATTTCCGAAGGTAGTTTTTATTATTTGCATTACCTCATATTTTTCTCAAAAGATCCAAGAACATATACTTTCATCGTGATTCATCTTTTCTTCTTGAGGTCATAATCACCTGTTTGGAAAAATATCATATTAAAGAATCCAAAACACCTACTTCCTAAACATTCTTAGGAATGCACTTTCCCAGTTGGATTTCAGAAGTTTCTGGAGGTTGAAAGAGATTGGACTGGAAGCACAAGAAAAGTACAACAATTGGAGATTCTTGGAAATCCACTTGGAAGAGACAATTGAAGAAGGTCAGGAAGCCGGAAGGAGACAGCGGATCTTGGAAGCTACAGGAAGTAGATCGGAAAGTCTAGCAGGTTGGCTAGATAGTATTTACGGTAACAGATCGTGAGTCTGGAAGAAACAGTAGATCTTGGAGATTACAGGATTAAAAGCAGGAACTAGTCAAATTCTCTAGGTTGAAAGCGGACTATAATTCATATTATCTATAGTGGAGGTAACTAACTTGATCCCGGAGTTTTCACCCAGTTAAGTTTCTCCGTCATCAGTTTTGTGTTAGTTATTTATTGCATTATATATTACTATGGTATTCAAACTAAAGATATTGAACGTGTATACTTAATTATCTAGAAATAATTAAAAGTGACTTGCTGCTTTTGATTGATTAATTCCGCACTTAGGGTTAAAATTAAAAACGGATAATTCATAACCGTTCGGTAACTTAGTAGTAATTAATTTGGTACTACGCAACTTTCATTTGTGTATAAAAGAACAAAACATGGAAATAGAGAATTATTAAAAAGAGAATAAAGAAAGATTCTGAAGGTCCGATTTATCGTAAATATATTTTTTGTTCACGTTATTTGTACATTTCATATAATTCACAACTTAAAATAATTTAAATTATAATTAATTTTCCAACTAAACATGCACTTAATTATGAAATATTTATCAAAAACATATTTTAATTAGTGTGTTTATAATGTTGTACAGTATTGAAGCTCATTCATAGGAGCTATTCTTCTGCTATTAGTTTTCTGTTGTAACAAATTGTTTCTGATGTGTATTGTGATTGACTTGACCGTGTTTTGTGGGATATTTGTTGTAGTTGTTTGAGATGTTTATGATCTATATAAACCTCATTCAATGTGTTTAATAATGAGATCAATTATTCAGCAATTATTCCTTTCAAGATATGTTATGGTATCAGAGCTGTAAAGACTCTAACGAGTTTTTTTTTTTTATCCAAAACCTCTCTTTGAAAATATCCTGCACCATGGCCAAAAACACAACTCGCAAAACAAATGTATCACAAATCTCTTCCACTCTTTGCTTTGATGGAATTATCTCCATTAATGCTACTGCCCAACTACCCATCAAATTGAACAACAACAACTTTCCCTCTTGGAAAGACAGTTTGACGCCCTCCTATATAGTTATGATCTCTTGGGATTTCTTGATGGGAATAAACCATGCCCATCCAAGGAAATTATTACCAAAGATGGAACAACTGTTTCTCGTGATGCTTGGGTAAAGCTTCACAAGCTTTATGCTAACAAATCCAGATCACGAGTAATGAATCATAAGGAGAAACTTACCAACATCACTTGCAATACTTGTTCGGTTGCAGAGCATCTTCAAACCATCAAAGGAATTGCTGATGAGCTAGCTCTCATTGACACTCATTTAAATGATGACGATCTGACTATTTTTGCTCTTTATGGCCTTGGCAGTGGCTTCAAAGAGATTTCTGCTGCAATAAGAGCCTGAGACACTCCTGTTTCGGTTGAAGAACTTCATGACAAGCTGGTAGAACATGAAACTTTCTTGAAAAGGGAAGAGTCACATGGTGGTTCACATATCACTGTGAATAGTTCTCGCACAACTTTTGGCAACATTCAACCCCGATATGGAAATGGACAAAATGGAAATGGACAACGTAATAATGGGAAGAGGTTCTTTAATAACCGTAATTACCAAGAAAGGAAGATCAACAATAATGGTAACCATAACAATCATTTTCAATCCAATGTTGTTTGTCAATTTTGTCAGAGAAATGGACATACAGCTAGACAATGCAATTCAGCCAAGAGGCTCCGCAACAACAGCTAGAGGTTCATCACACCTCTTTTGGGAACTCGTAGTCTTCAAATTGAATTGTGGACTCTAGCACCTCCTATCATGTTAATAGCGATTTAACTAATCTTTCCCACCATCAGCCTTATGAAGGTCCTGATGACATTCTCTTGGGTGATGGTTCAGGCTTCGAAATTACTCACACTGGTTCTTCTAAACTCCCTGCTACCTCTAAATCTTTTTGTTTGTCTAATGTGTTATGTGTTCCTTCAATAAAGCAAAACTTAATTTCTATTTCTAAGTTTTGTAAAACCAACAATACTTCTATTGAGTTTGTTCCTTCTTCTTTTATTGTCAAGGATCTCAAAATGGGGGCGCGTCTCACTCAAGGGCGGAGCAAGGATGATGTGTATGAGTGGCCTTGGCCTAACAGGAGAAACACAGTGGGTACCTCTCCTAAACAAGCATGTGGTAGTGTCAAGACATCGCTCGCAAATTGGCATCATCGTTTAGGACATCCATCATCTCATATTTTTCAGTTTTTAATTCGCAAAAATAATCTTCCATTTTATCCTACTGATTCATTCCACAATTTTTTTTTTTAGTCATGTTAATGTAATAAGAGGCCACAAATGGCCTTTTGGAGTTTCTTCACTTCAAAGTCGTGGTCCTATTGATTTAGTTTATTCTCATGTATAGGGGCCTTCCCCAATTGAATCAATTGGTAGATTTCAGTACTATCTTATTTTCATTGATTATTTTACGAAATATGTCTAGTTATTTCCTATGGCTTAAATCAAACACATTTTGAGTCTCTCTTTCAACAGATGCCAAATTTTGATAAGTTACGAGCTTTTGGGTGCTTATTTTTTCCTTGGTTGCATCCTTATTTTGATCATAAACTTGATAAGCGTTGCGTCTTTATTGGATATTCCAACACTCACAATACTCATAAGTGTTGAGACTTGTCTTCCAACAGTGTGTACATCTCTCATCATGTCCAGTTCATTGAACACCAATTTCCTCTTGCCTCAAATACTACGTCTACACATTTTGACCAAATTTTCTCCACTTTGTCTTCCTGTTCCCCAGCTCTTGCTGCTATCCAACCTTCTTTTTTTTAGTTCCCACTTCCTCTGAATCTTTCCCGCACCAGGCACCTTCTTGCACTAACACACTGCCTGATTAGGAGCTGCTCTCATAACTTTCTCCTACTAGTTCAAGTCCACCTACTACGGCTTCAGGTCCTCTCTCTGTGTGTGATGCTACCCCAATGTATGATCTTTCCCTTTCTTCTCTCCCTTTGTCTTCTGACTCTTCTAATTCTTCCTCTCCATCTTTGTCCTTGTCACCACCTACCCAAACAGAAGGGTTTGATCCTCTACCCGAGCCATCTCATCGAAATGTAACCCGTTCTCAAAATAACATCCATTGTCCCAAACAATTTCCTAGTTTTGAGACAAGTTTTCATGTCCCCAAACATCCAATTCCTACATCCCCTGAGCCCACTACCGCCTCTCAAGCTCTTAAAGATCCCAACTGGTGT
>CAIGRL010184939.1:0-12437 GCA_903798325.1 Fraxinus xanthoxyloides | reverse complement strand
AGATTAAACATGGGATTTGTGGGCAAAGAAGCAAAAGAATTATTAAATATTTATAAAGATTACTCTGAAGAAATTCAAGAACTTCAAGATTCATCTTCCTTTATATATTAATTCACAATTCCGAGGGATATTCTAGACATTTAACATGATTCTTTGTATTTCAATTTGTTAGGCTAGTTTTATATATTTTTTAGAATGAGATGAACACTTGTTATGATATTTTAAATTTTTAATTAATTATTTTTTGTATTCCAGGTGATATTCTATACATTTAACATTTGGTTTGATTTGTGAATAAATTATTTTGAATATTTATTATCGTTTTTAATTTGGTTTGATTTGGGAAACCATATACACATTTCGTGTACAATACGGAAGGATTCCTTTGATATATAAACTCAAAGAAATGTTGTAGACCAGAATGAAGAGTTTAAAATTGTATACCACTATAAGTAAAATTGGATAAAAGAAGAAGATTATTGCTAATTTGTACTTATTCTTGATACGGCCCCCTATTGGGAGCGCATGTAGAGGACCGTCACTTGTCAATTCGATCGAGATTTATGTAAAATATTAGGTACAAATAGATTAAATCTTCTTAATATTCCTCTTGGGGACTTTGTGAGAAATAATTAATTGCTTCCTCCACTTGTCCTTTCTCAACAACAATTAATGGGAAGGAACAACATAATATTATCTAATGTGGATGAATATTCACATTAAGAAAATCTCTATCAACACATTCACATTTATCAAGAGTCAATTCCAATTCAATTAGACCTCGGATAGTTATAGATAAAAGGCGTTCAAGTATTCACAAAATACATTCAAATAAACCCTCAAAAATTTCTCCATATTTGGTTATCTCTAGAATTTGTAATACATTACTGACTTAAATATTTGAGTATTTTCGTAAGAATTTTCCAGACTATTTTCTGCAAGTAATGTTTAGCATCTAATGGTCTTATGGTCTTACCGTCTTAAGAACGGTGATGGAAACTGAAACCTAACGTGTTAACCTAAAATTGATGTCAGCATTCTCTATCAAGCTAAGCTGTTATTTTGGGGAATTAGGAATACTTGTGTGTCGACATATGATTTAACCACATATTGTTCCTTCACCGTGAAGGAGACGTCTGGGTCCCAAGTCGACTACTAATCACAAAATATTGATAACTATTGATTATATATTAATAATAAAAAACATCGAATAAGACTTCAAGGAGGAAAGAGAAATTCTCATGGAACTTTACCATAATAAATTATTGGATGATATGAGACCAATGGAGGAGTCTTTTCTCTATATTTTATTCTCATTTCGTGTCAAAATCTATCACCAAATTGATATATATAAATGATACCTGACATTAAACTCAATAGCCCTTCTGCCCAGCAAACACAATCAAGAAAAATGATGCAATCAGAGAGAATTCCTCTCTCCTGGGAAACTTTTAACATCACATGCTCAAAACTTGATCAAACCAGATTTTATGATCCACAAATTGACTTCTTCATGGGGGATGATCCAGATTTCTCCTCTTCATTCGCTTCACCTGACGAAGCCTCTGTGATTTTTTCAAACTCAAATATTCCAACCATGTTTTCTGATGAGTTCTTTGATCTTCCAAACTTGGGTGATGAAATTCTGACCACTTCACCCATGGAGGGATTAGAAACTATTTCAACTGATCAAATTACAGACATCTGTGGATGGATCAATGAAAGTGATTATGAAGGAAATTTTTCAACACCAGTCCCCATGTATGTAGAAGAATATAATCCCTGTTTTTCACTGGAATCTAGTGAGAATGCAGTGGTGTTTCCTTTAACGAACGGGTTAAAAACGTTGGCGGGAGACATGGAAATGAATAACGAATTGAGTCTCCATCACCTATCAAGGGCTTATGGAGAGGCCACAGAGAATGGACAGAAGGAGCTTGCCCAGGTGATTGTAAACTCCATAGAGGAGAAGAGCAATCCACTGGGGAATACAATGGAACGCTTAGCCTTCTATTTATTCCAGTCGAAAGAAAATCAAGGCGACTACCTGAGACTAGAATCAATCAAGAATTTTAATGAAGCATTCATGGCCTTCTACCAAGGCCTCCCTTATGGGAGATTTGCTCATTTCACTGCCAACTCGGCAATCCTAGAATCTATGCCGAATAATGCAACAACATTGCATATAGTAGACTTTGATATTGGAGAAGGGATACAATGGCCTCCAGTCATTGAGGCCATAAGTCGAACACATAAGGCACTAAAATTCACATCGTTAATATCCGGTGATGAGTGCAGCTCCCCTTGTCAGGACGTTGAGGGGACAAAAAAGCGACTCCAAGATCGTGCAAGAGAATTAGGTCTGAAACTACAAATCGACGAAAAGAGTGTTTCAGATCTAGCAAGTGAATTAACCAGGATGAAAAAAAGAGGACAAGGCAGAGAGTGGTTGGTGTTTAATTGCATGTTTAGACTTCCGCACATGGCTAGAACTAGGCGAAGGAGCCATGTCGAAGAGTTTCTAAAGGTAGCCAAGGAAATACTAACCAGCTATGGAGCCTCTGCCGGAATGATAACTCTTGCTTATGGAGAAACAGAGATCTATTCAAGAGCTTATTCAGGTTATAGTTCATTCTTCGATGAACTTTTGAAGCACTACCAGGCGCTGTTTGAATCATTAGAACAGAGTTTCCCAATTCATCTAGCAGAAGCAAGAACAGCCCTAGATAGTCTTTTTCTTGCACCTTATATGAGCTCCCTTTCTTGGTTCCAAGACTGGGAGGAATCAAAAGAATGTTCTGATCTTCGATTAGAAACAGGATTGAAGGGCAGGAAACTGAGCCAAGAAAGCTTAGTCGAAGCTAAACTGATGGTGAACGAAAGAGAGAATTATTACAAGGTGAAGATCAATGGACAGAGAGAAAATGAGATGGTGTTGGAATGGAAGGGCACACCTATGGTAAACGTTTCCACTTGGATGTGAAGAAGAAACTAGAAATCAATAGTGTAGGAGAAAAAATTAACCCTGTATCTGTAGGAAGTTGCTATATATTCAGATTCTTTGTTTTAGTCCTATTCTCTTTCTAACTAATCATGTAAAATGTGTTGTACTAACATGAAAAGGAGAACAGATATTCATGATCTACCTTATTTTTTACAAAAACAAGTGGTGTCGGAATTCAAGGTTTACCGTACTATAGGTAAACAGTTATGTGGATGTTTGGGATCAGGCAAGACCCCAAACCCGAATAAGATTTTAGATTATTTACAGTCCGGTATCATCCAAACTTCGCAAACAAGCATGCTATAAAGTTGAAAGAGTCATTCAGATTTCTAGTCAAGTTGGAAACTGTCCTGGAAAAGTGGGTAGAACTTCCTGAACAAGCCTTTAAAACTTCCTATCCAACAATATAACCAAACACAGCACCAAATGAAAAGTTAGAAGAAGCTTCTGGACCTTCAGAGGATCTCTTCAAGTCCCCATCAGGCAACCCATTGGTAATGCCAGTAACCTTAGATCCTCCAGTCCAGAAAGAGGAAGACTCCCCAAGTCCATAGCTTGAAATGCCAAATTGTAGGCGAGGTGGGCGGTCATATCTAGAGAAGTCGCTAGGCAGAAAATCATTAGGATCCTGTCACAGGCACTTGAAGTTCAAGATCTTAGGTTCTTTTACTTGAGTCACAATACCATCTCTCTCATTTATGGTGTCCTCTTCAAATGTAAAAGATTATATCCTTGTATTTTTTATTTTCCTTTGTTCTCCATCATTCAATTCTGTCATGCCTCACACTTCAGAAAAAAAAATATCTCTATCCTGAAACTCAATCCTTTCGTCAACAACATATGCCACAATAGAAAGATTGTAATGAGGAAGGAAATATGAACTCAGGACCAANTCTTAGGTTCTTTTACTTGAGTCACAATACCATCTCTCTCATTTATGGTGTCCTCTTCAAATGTAAAAGATTATATCCTTGTATTTTTTATTTTCCTTTGTTCTCCATCATTCAATTCTGTCATGCCTCACACTTCAGAAAAAAAAATATCTCTATCCTGAAACTCAATCCTTTCGTCAACAACATATGCCACAATAGAAAGATTGTAATGAGGAAGGAAATATGAACTCAGGACCAATGCAAAGAACATACGATCAAAACGACCCTGAAGTTGAGATTCGATGGGAGCAATCAGAGGATGGTGATTCTGGCAATAATCATCAAATTCAATTTCTTTTCTATGATAATATCAGTAAATACAACAGCCTGGCAACGATAATGAAATGGTAAGCGTATTGTGCAAAACAAATTCTCTCAAAAGGTATAATAATTTCGTATTGTCTGCAAGTATCTAACAGGTGGCGGGCAAGTAATATGCGTTGTTTTGGAGAAAGAATTCGGATATTATTTTTGTATTGAAGCTTTCTACTGTCAATTACAATGGTGATAGTATATATACATAATAGACATTACTCCTATTTTGGTATACACATAATTTACTCCTATCTTGCTATAATTTATAGATAATTTTGGCTCTGATTGATTCCGTTGACCCCATAATGCAAGAATTCACATCCCTTAATTTGCTCCTTTAATTCTTCTGTAAACAACTGATGCCAACACTCCCCCTAAAGTTGGTGCGTATATGTCTATCATGCCCAACTTGCCAAATGAGTTGTGAAAACTCCTACTACATACGGCTTTTGTTAGGATATCTGCTAGCCGGTCTTCAGATTTCACAAAAGAGAAGCGAATGATCTTAGCTTTGAGGTTCTGTTTCATAACATGTCGATCAAATTCTACATGTTGGTGCAATCATGTTGAACTAGGTTATGTGAAATGTCNATAGATAATTTTGGCTCTGATTGATTCCGTTGACCCCATAATGCAAGAATTCACATCCCTTAATTTGCTCCTTTAATTCTTCTGTAAACAACTGATGCCAACACTCCCCCTAAAGTTGGTGCGTATATGTCTATCATGCCCAACTTGCCAAATGAGTTGTGAAAACTCCTACTACATACGGCTTTTGTTAGGATATCTGCTAGCCGGTCTTCAGATTTCACAAAAGAGAAGCGAATGATCTTAGCTTTGAGGTTCTGTTTCATAACATGTCGATCAAATTCTACATGTTGGTGCAATCATGTTGAACTAGGTTATGTGAAATGTCAATCGCCGCCTTATTATCACAAAATAGATTCATCTCACAATTGAGAGCAAATCCAATCTCAAATAAAAGTCTTTTTAGCCAAAGGAGCTCGCATAGTCCTTTCGCCATTCCTCGAAATTCTGCTTCTGCACTTGATAACGCCACTACGTTCTGTTTCTTACTCCTCCAAGTAACTAGGTTCCCTCCAATAAATGTGAAATAGCATGAAGTAGATTTTTTGTCTGATATGTTGCATGCCCAGTCAGCATTTGTATATCCTTCAACATTTAGATGATCATTCTTTGAAAATAGAAGTCCTTTTTCCAGGGGACAACTTCAAGTATCGGAGAATTTGCATTACAGCATTCATATGATCTTCACTCGGGCAATGCATGTACTGGCTCACCACGCTTACCGCATAGGCAATGTCATGTTGAGGGTGTGACAGATAAATCAATTTACCAACCAATCTTTGATTTATATCTCTTTTTGTTGGAACTTATTTTGGATATTCCCCAAGTCGATGAGGTACATCAGCAGGCTTGCAATCCAGTAGCCCAACTTCAGCTAGTAGATCTAGTACATATTTTCGCTGAGAAAGGAATATCCCATGATTAGATCTCGTAACTTTGATTCCCAAGAAGTACTTGAGCCCTCCTAAGTTCTTTATTTCGAACTCTGATGCTAAATGATTTTGAAGTCTTGTAATCTCGTCTACATCATCTCATGTAATGATCATATCATCAACATAGACAATTAGTGCTATGATCCTACCTTGTCGGTGTTTCAAAAATAGACTGTGTTGCTCTGTTTGAAGCCATATTTCTTCATTGCCAAACTCAATTTGCCGAACCAAGCTCGGGGAGATTACTTCAAACCACATAAAGGGTTTTATAATTTGCACACGACCTTTGCTTTAGAACTTTCCATATATCCCGGAGGGATATCCATGTAAATTTATTCTTCGAGATCACCATGAAGGAATACATTCTTCACATTGAGTTGATGTAGTGGCAAACCAAGATTTGCAGCAATAGATAATAGGACTTTAATTGTGTTCAGTTTAGCCACTAGTGAGAAGTTTTCTTGATAATCAACTTCATATGTTTGGGTATAACCTTTGGCAACTAATCTTGCCTTGTATTGTTCAATGGACCCATCTGACTTGTATTTGATAGAAAAGACTCATTTACATCCGACCGTCTTCTTTCCTTTAGGTAGTGAGACGAGTACCCATGTCTCTTTTTTTAGTAGGGCATCTATCTCTTCCTTCATAGCTTGAACCTATCTATGATCCCTTAATGCTTCTTCAACTCTAATAGGAATGTGATGAGATGAAAGATCGTCGGCAAAACTCTTCACTGGTTTAGGGAGCCTATCAGTGGATACGTAGTTGGCGATAGGATATTTCGATCGTTGTTCTTCTATCTCAGGAGAGTATCGATTTGGTGGCTTACCACGATTATGCCTGAAAGGTAACTTATAGCCAACAGGAGCAGGGGTATTTATGGTGTTAGAAATTTGAGGTATAATTGAAAAGCTAGGAGGGTTTACCTCAGTGATATTATCAGGAGAAGGGTTGATGGATGTTGAGGAGTGGGGGAGATCTACGTGAGGAGTCGTCTCTATCTCTATAGTGCCTTCAATTTCTATCGGAGGAGATATATCCAGGTCATTTAATCCTGGCCAATCAAACCATAGCCAGTTTACCTCTTCATCAAGATTCTCCTCCTGAAGAGGAGAATTTGGAACTGAAGAAATTCTTAGATTCCAGAAATGTAACATCAATCGACACATATGTACGCTGATGAGTGGGATCGTAGCATTTATACCCTTTTTGATGTATAACGTAGCCCAAGAAAAAGCACCGAGTTGCACGAGGATCAATTTTAGTGCATTGATCCTTGTGGAGGTGAACGAAGGCGACACATCCAAAGACACGTGGTGGAATCATCAAAACTGAAGGTAAGATGACGAAGGTAGATAATGCTTGGATAGGAGTTTGCTTTTGAGGACTTTTGATAGAATTCTGTTAATTACATGAACAGCTGTCATGACTGCATCTGCCCAATAATGACTAGGTATCTCCAAGAAGAAGGGTTCGAGCAGTCTCAAGTATGTAGCGATTTTTTTGCTCAACAACCCTGTTTTGCTACGGGGTCTGGGGACATGACATCTCATGAACCATATATTGGCGAAAGAAATCCTGAAACTAAGCATTCACATATTTGCCGCCATTATCAGAGCGAAAAACCTTGGGTTTGGTGTAGTTTTGGGTGCAAATCATCTCATAAAAGGATCGGAATGTATCAAAAACTTCATCTTTGTGTCTTAACAAATAAAACCACATTATCCTAGTGCGATCATCGACAAATAATACAAACCATCGATAGCCAAGCATATTAGGTTTTGGGGACGGACCCCACACATCATAATGAATTAATGTAAAAGGGGTCGTACTTTTATTTAAACTCAAAGTGTAAGTAATTCGATAGCTTTTAGCCAAAATGCAAGTCTAGTATTTAAATTCTAAACTTGATACATCTGAAAACAAACTAGGAAATACATGCTTCAAATAACTGAATGAAAGATGACCTGACCAACAGTGCCAAAGCTAAATATGTTCTTCCTTCGATTTATTCTGATGGGTAATCTGATAGGCATGACCCACTTTCAAATCCTCCATGTAGTAGAGTCCTCCCCTTCTCAATACCAAGCCCAATGATCTCCTTGGTTAGGATATCCTCAAGAAAACAAACATTAGGATAAACGATCACAACACATTTTAGTTCCTTGGTAATCTAGTTCACAGATAATAACTTATGGGAAAGAGAAGGGAAAAGTAATGTATTCGACAGGGATAGGTCCCGCGACAACTCCACGGTACCTGTCCCGATTATCGAGCAAAATTTTTTATTAGCATTTACAATGCTCGTTCTCCGAGGTGTAGATCATTGGAAGAAATCCCTTTCATCATAGGTCATATGGTCGGAGCCCTCGAGTCAAGGATCCACTCGGTATGAGCATCCATCATATTGGACTCGAGTAGAATGGTACATGTAGTGGCAATATTGTAGCTTTCCTATGCAATAGCATTTTGAGCTTCGACTGGAATTAGAGAGAAAGTCAGGTCACTTGCACCGACTGAAGCTTGGCCCACCAAAGCACCTGTACCATTCGTGCCACCACTTGGGATAGCCATTGAGCTTGAAACATGTCTCCCCGAGTGTGTTTAGAACCTCCACAATAAGAGCATTTCTTCCCATCGGAGGCAACCTTTGATTTAGAAGTGGAATTTAGCCTTCCACTTTAGGAGGACTTTGGTGCAGGTGCTCCAATCTTCAAGCTTTTGGATGCCATCATAGCACCCCGGTGGTTCCTCGCTTGTGTCCTTTGTCATTACTGCTTGTCGTACCGCCTCCCGCCGGACATAGGCACATGCTTGCTCCACCGTGGGGAATGGCTTCATTTGCAAAATATATCTTCTAGTGCCATCTAGCCTATCATCCGGCCATCCAAAAAGATATACACTCGATCTTCTTGTACCATAGTGTTGTATTTCTTAATATTTGTCTGGAATTACATCGGACTCGGCCTTCGAAAGTCAACTTCTCTCCATAATCCCTGCGTGTCATTGTAGTATTTCTCCAGTGACCACCTACTTGTTTTAGGCGTATTACTCGACGTCAGAGGTCATACACTTGAGAGGTGATGCTGAAGTGGAATGTGGTGCTCGAATACAGTGCAGAAAGTAAAATCAGGTGACTCAAAAGTGGGATGGGGCTCGTGTTGTTTTGTTCCCCAATGACGAAAGATCGTAAAGCCCATCTAGCAGTGCCTCCTGAAAGTTCACTCGTCCACCCTCCCAATAATGAAAAATATAAAACGTGACGCCCATCTAGCCATGCCTCCAGAAATTCGCTAGTCCACCCCGGCAGGATTCCCAAAGAAGGTAAATTTGCATGGAACAGGAGATAATTAGCCTACTCGCTATGTGTAAGCTAAAGCCATTACGTATGTGTTTTATATATACACTGAACAGAAATAATGTACTTTTTAAATGTGTACGGTGCTATACAATCAACTCTACCAAACGTTCCACAACGGTCAACGATGGAGAAGAAAAGCAGCAGGAGGAACTCTGAATCAACATATATTCAAAGGCAAATAAGGTCAGCAGTTATTTTACACTAGGCTTCTGTTTTGTTTTGGTAAACTGTACATCTCCATTCAGTACTGAACTTATAAATCTCTCAGTTTCTTCTTCGGTTGCTTCACCCTGAAATACAGCATAAGTTGCTCTCTTAGGTTTGTACGCCAGTAGGAGGTTGTCTGATGACTTGAATCCTGACTTATCAAAGGCGTTCAGAAACTGTTGCTGCTTAGCAGCGTCGAGAAGAGCATATGAAACTGAACCCTTCGAACTAGAGGCCATACTCCGTCTCATTAAAGATTTCTGAGACACCTACAAAGACAAACAGAAAATAAGAGGGAAAAAGGAGTAAAAATCATTCAAATCTGTACAAAGAAAGTCACAGTCCTGTAGCAGTTACAGTAATTTCTTCAAGTTGATGTATCCCATGATGGCATCAAAGTTCAGTGTTAAATGTAACATACTTCAAGGCAAATTTTGGCTAGTTTGAAGGCATCAAAACATTCGAAAAACTAAAAGCAATAAAAGGGTTGTGTCCATCTAAATCAAGAAGCATATTACCTACCAAGTGCAGAATCTTTTCGAGATTGTCCTTTGCTTTTGATGACCTGAAAGCACCAATTATGCAGACAGGAGTTTTCTCTCCGCATCTATCATTAAAGTTAGATCCTGTAAGCAACTTTACGTGTTCATCCTCCGATTCAGTATGCTCCTCTTTCGCTGAAGGTGCCTTTTTATTTTTTTTCTCAAAATAGTCAAGCAAGCCACTAAGGTCTTGAATAGTAGACTTGAGATCTTTAACAGATACCCCAGATTTTAGGATATGCTTCTCTCCATTTGATAGCCAACCAACAATAGCTGGAAGTGCATCAACACCTAACTTTTTCACAGATGAAATGTCATGAACCTGTACAATAGCAACAAAAATGTTTTTTGAGAGAGGAAGTAAAAAGGTAAACTAGAACATCTCAGTTCTGTTTGCAGTTGATAAAGAACTCATAAAATATTTATGCCAATTACACGAGCAGGCACACGTCCAATATTCTTATCACAGTAAATTCAGTAATTACCTCAACATCATAGAAGACAAAACGTTTGCGATATAACCCGCTAAGAGCACGCCAGATGACAGGAGTATCCTTCTTTGTAGAGAGAAGCATCACTTTGGGTAAGTTTCCAGCATTCTCAGAAGTGATATCCAAATGACCCAAGTCAATGCGCTTTGAAAATCTTGGTAAGTAATTTTTAACAAAACTTTTCATACTCTTCACGTCCAAATCACCAGTGTACTCCACCAAGGAACCACTTTCACTCGATTTATACGAGTAAACAAACACTCTTGGAGCTCTGCGAGGATATACACCAAGCTCCTTGCAAAAAGATGCATCACTATCGCAATTTATGCTACCAGCCTATAAAAAGAATAGCATATTAATGAAAAGAAGTGAAAAAACTAATAATTGGTGGTACATTGGAAACAGAATAATCAATTACTACCTTTAATGCTCCCTGTAGTGAGCTCTTAACCTCCTTAATTACAGATTCATAATGTTGGATTCCTTGAAGATTGGACGAATGAGATATTAAGAGCCAGGTCATCCCTTTATCAATTATTTCTTTCCTATACAACTGAGAATTTATAGCGGGGAGACTCTTAGAAGGTCCTCTACCACTATGCTGAGAACTGCCTGATCTACTGAAACCACCAAACCGATTCCCACCTCCCACATCACCTCCAAAAAAGTTGGAAAAAATATCATCTAAACCAAAGCCAAATGAGCTTTGCCTACCACTACCAGAGCCAGGACCACTAAAAGAAAACGAGAATGATTCTGAACCTTCTTTCCCACCCATATTTTGCCATCCACCTGGCTTGAAATTAAAGCCACTCTGTCCTGGTCCGCCACTTGTGAAATAGCTGGATCCACCGTGATCTCCAGGGTTTCCCCCGTCAAATCCAGGTCTGCCCTTTTCGTCCCCATAAAGATCATAATTTTTCCTCTTCTGCTCATCAGATAGAATGTCATATGCTGAAAACAAAAATATTAGAATTTTACTACTTTGAGAACACAAAGAAGATAAACAACCAAAAAATCAAGTGAAACAAAAAGGAGTGTAGTTTTTCATGTTTTGAAATTTAACTTTTGGGAAAAAATATCTCTTCGAGAGATACTCATCAACTAGAGGTTAGCTCTTAAATCGAAATCAAAAACCTGGCACCATATCGTAGACACAACCACCAATATTATAACAATAAGGGCCTTATCAAATCTTAGATACCATTTGTAATATCAACACGACTTTATCATTCATGAGAATATGTATAGCTGGCAGCAGCCCAAGAAAGGAGGGACTGGGGGAGGGTGTTTAGGTTGAAACGGAATGAATCATATGCTGTACCATTATTAATCTCTGCGAACTTCTCATTGGCACCCTTGTTCTTATTCTTATCAGGATGATATTTGAGTGAGAGCCTACAATCATGCATGCCTTTGCATAAGATTAATGTACAGCTTTGTAAAATATAGTACTAAAAATAAAATGAAATAAACCTTTCAGACTGCACGTACTTGTGGAAAGCTTTCTGAATTTCACGTTGACTAGCATTTCGATCCACCCCAAGAACCTGATAAAACATTATAACTTGTTAGAAGCTAAACAACAAAATCCTGTATAAATTGCTAACCAGAAATATAAAATTTAACGACTATTCATTGTTTTCAAGAGAACAAATACTCGTGCAGTAAATTCGAAACACCTCTCTGTACAAATAAATTCCGTGAACATCATATAGTATTCAATATTGAACAGAATGTGAACTACTACTTCGGTTTACCATAAATCAGGAAGGTATTTCATCTACATTGTGAAACCTCGTATTTCTTATATTCAAACAAATTTTCTGAGAAGAAAATCGACGTATTTTTTCCAATTCCAGTAAATCTTGTTCGGGGCGTTCGCATTGTCTAACAAAGAAATTCTACATATTTTTCCAATTTTCCCACCCAAACCCAATTATGAAAAATTATCACTCATTATCACATATACAATATTAGCAATTTCGCCCTTACTGCAGAAAATAAATTAAAAAGCTCATAAACGCGTAATTTTCCAGCAACCCAAAAAAAAAAAAAAAAA
>CAIGRL010184921.1:0-15809 GCA_903798325.1 Fraxinus xanthoxyloides | reverse complement strand
TTTCTTTTATACGGATGTGTGTAATGAAATTTTATAATACAATTTTTTATCCAATCTGAACATTCAACACGCTAATATTACCCTAAAAATACCACAACCCGTGCATTGCACGGGTGTAAAACTAGTAAATATAAATGAGTGTGAATAGTCCTAAGTAATTTAGAAATCTCGTCATTCGGCCATATAATGAATGGAAAAGAATTGGCCGGCGGGATTAGGAGCCAGTCCCACAATTTTTGGAATTAGCCCTAAAAATAAACCATTATCTGTCTTTGTCGTGACTCTGACTCATTTCACTACACGCCAAAGTTAGTGCCAAAATTCAAAAGGAAAAACAGGCCACACAATGCAAGGAAAAATTGCAGTACAGCTCAGTATGTGTAAATGGCATTCTATTTTTATTTTTTTTTATTTTTCATATTTTATATTAAAAAGTTTCCAACTTTTTTGAGTGTGTACTGTCTTTGACCTCACCGAACAGTTTGCTTTCTTGTTCCTGTTGAAAAAAAAAATTAGAGTATGCTTGAGTCACATTATTTTAAAAGAATGTATTTTGAAATAATAAATTGATAGAGAATGTGTGGTTGAAAAAGAAGAAAAAATTATTGATGTGATAAAAATATTATTTTATGAAAGAATATGTGGTTGAAAATGAGTAGAAGAATGAAAATGAAAATTTTATTGTTTACCAAACGTGGGCTTAATTTTAGTCGAATAGATGATCATAAGCTTATTCTTATAATTTATTAAATATCACATCAAGTGAGAATCGTTTTTTGGACGATTTTATCCTTGTTACAATTCAATTTTTAATTAATAAATTACTTTCATTTTTTAATATATATTTAATTGAATGCGAATTATTATACATGCACGTAAATAAATAATTTAATTGTATGAGAATAATCAAATACATTCATGAACATAAATTTAATTAATTTGAATCAATGAATATATAAAAAGAATAATTTATATACATTTAGACAAATTATGTGTACGTGTACCAGCATGGAGTTTAAATAATCTGAATTAATAGATATGGAAGAAATAGTAATTTATATATATTTTTTTAGACAAAGGTGTTATATTATAGATTAAATGAACAAAGTGTATATGAATTTGAAGAAATAATTGATTGGATTGTAGTAGGGATATGTAAATAAATGTTAATCATTATATATGTACGTAAATAAATATTTGAATTGCATAAAAAGTTCATTTCACATAAATAATTTTTTAAAACTATTCTTTTTTATTTACACATCTTTGAATATTATTTTTATAGCACTTATAAAGCATTTTCAAAATAACATGCGTGCTTGTTTGCAGCTAGTGAGCTAAAAAATCCAAAACAAAGGGGGAAAGGTAGATACCTTTTTAACATCAAAATTGATGGAAAGTAAAAAGCTTTCGTAGATGCAAGTTTGACTTGTTTTTCGGAGACTATATATCTTAATTTTCACAATAGAGATTGGTAGATGCAACAATGACGATTACTCTGAGAGTGTAGCTTGTACATCGGATGCCTGCAGAAGAACCTTTGAAACCTCCCTTAAAAAGGAGTTACAATCTCAAAAATTCTCAATAAAATATTAAAGAGACTTAGAGATACATATTAAAATGTTAACTTTTGTTAAAAGAAGTCACACATGTTTTTATATATTGTTCTATATTTCGGTGATTAACATATATGAATTTTATCTTTTAACATGTCCTGCAAGAGGGTGATTCATTTGAGTATATCAATTTTAAAATTCGAATTGAGGAGTTTAATGAATCTTGATACAATAATAAGACCTGATGTCCCTATTAAACGTCAATATCATCAAGGAAATTAGTTTAATTCCTTGTATATTGATCTATATTTCAGTATTTAATGACGTAAGATTTATCCTTTAACAAGTACATGCTACAAAGTTAAAAAGTTTGAGAATTTGAATATTAAGAAATAAAAGTCAAGACCAATCTTCAATATACATATAAATTGGGGGTGTTCACAGCAATTTTTCCTATTAATAATTCGTAAAGCATAAACGCCCACGAGGGCTCTCATAAAGAAGGCGGACTTGACTTTTCAAGTCAACCATCTCTATTTTTTTTCCCCATCATTTTCACTGATCCAGTCACATCAGACAACAATAATTATTCCACCCTTCCTTTACTTATTTTCAACAATTTCCACTCTTATCGACTGTTCGAAAAATGAATTTAATCTACGCGTGAGAAGCATATTAAAGATCATATTTTTAACTAACTTTTAATAACGCGGTGCAACACAACATCAAAGTTAATGAACGGTTAGTTTTCGTTCAATTAAAAAATATTCACAAACGAAGAAATAAATTGACATGATTGCCACAACCAATTATGTAGTAACTTACAAGGCCAATCACGTTCCACTTGATTGATTAACTTATTTATAGCCTTGAATATCCAAAAATAAGTGATTATACACCCACCTCTTAATTTTTGTGGCCTCTTCATTTTCGACACCATGCCATCACCTCTCTTTGTCTGTTTTTCATGTCCTTTATGACTGATTGTTAATTATTTTCTGTCACCAACAAAATTTAACAGCAAAAACAGCTTTTTATCTCTTAATTTAGTCCATGAATTTCATAGTTTTTACCTAATGAGTAGCTCTGGTCTTTGAAGCCCAGGTAAATAATCATCTGTTAATTTTGTGTTGGCTTCTGTTTTCTTCCCAAGGGAACTGTTGACGTCAAGAATCGCCAGTCGTCACCAGGAACACTGGCGTAAGTAGAATTTGAAGATTCTAATAAATATCGCCGTTTTTGGCGATTTTTGAAGTCAACAATTATAATTATATTCATTGGATTAAGTATTTCCTCTATGCAATGGATTGGAGAATTTGACCTTTTGCTTTATGGGTTGAAAATTTTCAGGTCGTGATTGCTGAATGTTGACTTACAACTTACTGAAGTTCCCAAATGAATCCATTTTATTGCTATGGAAGAATTTTGCATAATTAAACAATTCATTATTTTGTCATAAGTGAAATTTGATCTGGGATTCTTTCGAAAAGAGTAATCTGATGGAAGTTCCAGCAAAGAAGCAGATGAAGAAGCAGTTAACAGGGAAAAGAGATGATACTGCATTGCATTCAGCAGTAAGAGCAGGGAATTTACAAGCAGTTGTGGAGATTATTACAAATTGTGGGGATGAAGAGTTGAAGGAATTGTTGTCTAAGCAGAATCAATCAGGCGAAACCGCGCTTTATGTTGCTGCAGAAAGTGGTCGTGTTGATCTCGTGGAGGAGATGATGAAGTTTTATGATCTTGGATCTGCTGGAATCAAAGCTAAAAATGGTTTTGATGCGTTTCATATCGCTGCCAAGCAGCGAGAACTGGGTAAGTTTCTTCGTCATTCTCTTGCGTCCCGCCCCTCACTTGAAGTCTAATTATACTGTTCATTTATCCAATGATAAGATATTAGGGGGAGCCATTTCAATAGAGAGATACAGAGACAGAGATCTTTATTGAAAAACCCCTTTCATTATCAATTTTGTGTTTATTAACACCACCGCGCTCCAAAGTTTGTGGCTGTTTTCTTTGTTAAAACCTTTTACTATGATTCCAAAACAAGTACTTCGAAGAGCTGGTGATTCTTGAAAATACTCGGGTCATGTTTGATATGGAGTACTAAAGAGGACTATTCATTCTATTTGGTTGACTTCTACATGATGAACTTGGAGATTGGTCGAGACTTCTAATAAAATAGATGTCGACTGCAGGAGTATTGAAGATCCTTATGGAGGCCATCCCACAACTGTTGGCGACGGTGGATCAATCAAATACGACAGCATTGCACACTGCAGCAGCACAAGGCCATGCTGAGGTGGTCGATTTCCTCTTGGAGAATAACAGCAGTCTCGCAACCATAGCTCGAAATAATGGGAAAACAGCTTTGCATTCTTCGGCAAGAAATGGCCATTTTGAGGTGGTGAAGGCCATTTTAAGCAAAGAACAAGGCATTGCTACATGGAATGATAAGAAGGGACAGACTGCTCTTCATATGGCTGCTAAGGGGCACAGTACTGAAGTAATTGAAGCACTTCTTGCATCGGATCCTGCTTTAGTTACAATGATTGATGGAAAGGGCAATACTGCATTGCATATAGCAACGAGAAAGGGTCGAGCACAGGTATATGATTTCTTCATTAGAAGTATTTTATAGTAAGAATCTAGCTTTCGAGCAAAAGGATAATAATTCAAGGAGAAATTAGAAGTATTTTATAGTAAGAATCTAGCTTTCGAGCAAAAGGATAATAATTCAAGGAGAAAATAACTTTTCTCGATTGATTCTGGTTTTAATCGTTTCAGATTGTCCGGACCCTAGTAAAACACCACAGGACTAATAAAGAAGCCGTCAACAAGTCTGGTGAGACGGCTATCGACACTGCCGAGAAGACCGGACATTCAGAGATCGCATCAATTCTTCAAGAATATGGAGTTCAGAGTGCAAAATACATGAAAACCCAACCAGCACCAATTGCAGCCAGAGAACTAAAACAAACAGTAAGTGACATAAAACACGAAGTTCACTACCAGCTCGAGCACACACGACAAACTCGGAGACGAATGCGAGGTATAGCCAAAAGGCTTAACAAAATGCATAGAGAAGGGCTTAACAATGCAATTACCTCCTCTACAGTTGTTGCAGTTCTAATTGCTACAGTTGCATTTGCTGCCATTTTTACACTTCCAGGCCAGTATGCAGATGACCCTAAAAAAGTTCCCCCTGGATTTTCTCAAGGAGAAGCAAATATTGCTCCAACCATCGAATTTACTATCTTCTTCATATTTGACTCTCTTGCACTCTTTATATCATTAGCAGTTGTAGTAGTGCAGACTTCTGTGGTAGTTGTAGAGAGGAAAGCAAAGAAGGAAATGATGGCTGTTATTAACAAGCTAATGTGGCTGGCTTGCGCATTCATATCAGCTGCATTTCTTGCACTGTGCTACATCATTGTGGGAAAAAATGAGAGATGGTTGGCCATTGTAGTGACCATTATAGGAACTTTGATAATGGCTACCACACTAGGAACATTGTGTTACTGGGTGATCATGCACAGGGTTGAGGCTTCCAACTTGAGGAGCCTTCGAAAGTCTGCAAGAAATAGTCGATCACAATCATGGTCCGTGTCAGTGATGACAGATTCTGAGATTCCTGATGACGAGTATAAGAATCTTTACGCTCTATGACTTGGTTTCTAGGCTCTCGAGAAAATAGTCCAATTCTCCACGAGCAGAGACAGACGGGATGTCTGCTTAGTATATATGATTCTAATCTTTTCTGCTTATATAGGAGAGGGCCGGTTATTTGGCCAAGTTAGATTGTAAATAAACTTCCAAGTATTTCAGATTTCAAAATCACCCCATCAGATTCCTAATGACGACATTATAATTTCAGCATTCCCAAGTGTTCTAGCATATTAGTTCAAATACTGGTTTCGCAATATTTCTTGAAATAATTGCTGATATGCACACAACATCTAGAAATTGCATTATCAATCCAAGTAGAAAGTTCAAAGTAACTTCTGCTCAAAAGGCAGGCATCATAGAAGTGCGATAAAGCCAATTTTCTGACCTTTTTTCATCTTTGAAAAGCGTACTTTTCTTCTCTTTTACTTTCCCAGGTATTACTTTTGGTTAGTCCGAAAGCAAGAATTTCATTGACAATCAAAGACAACAACCAGAATACAGTCACACACACATAAGCAAATAAAGTGTTATCGATTCACAATAACTTAAAGAGACGACAACTTAGGTAGTCGAGAGTATCCTATTAAGCCAAAAAGGGTACATTTCGTAAAAGTGAGACAGTTTTAGATGAACATGATAAAAGAGGGAGTACGCATTGATAAGAATCTTGTTGTTCAATATCTTTCATTCAAACAAATAAACGTGGTAAATAATCGAATAGAGTGGTAAAAGAAATCTAATATTGGCAAGGACAAGATACACTTGTTGCAGACTTGCAGTAACAAATAGAGCCATATCTTTTGGAGAGATTCTCTAGCATAGGCTTCACTGGACTTCACCAGTGGATTTGACACTGTAAAAATAAGACAACAGCAGTTTCAAACTATAATTATTTGTTGAGTGAAAAATTGACAGAGTAGTTGCTTTTCTTGAACAGGCATAATTAAACAAACTGGACATGTCTATACAGTAACATTGCAAAATACTTAGCCTAATTGGGTGCAGTACAATCCAAAATTTCAGCAAGAAATGGACTTTCTTGAAATCTATCCTTGCCAACATTTTTCATGCATCAGAATTAACCAAATTCAAATGACGAACAAAAATGAAAAGGAACTGACTCATTATCGTCAAATCGAGTTACAATGCGAGGTTTAATTCGCCTACACATGCTCAGATACCATGAGAAAATTGCACAAGCATAACTCATCACAGTAAAACCAGCTTAAATTGCGAGATTACTTCTCGATTATACCCAAACGACGTAAAATAACAAGTGATTTTTCTCGATCCTCACCATCTGCAATCTTGGAATTTGAAAATTTGCAGAATGCAGAATCCCTTGATGCATTTATTGAATCCGGGAGCTGTCGAGATTTCTTGCAGTGAGCAATGGCTGCCTCAATAGAACCTTCATTCTCAGGTGCACTACTGCTCCTCTTGAGAAAATGCAACTCATGAACATTATTCAAGTTATACGAAAAAGACGAAGAAGCAGAGGATGAATTCGACGACGAAGAAGACAAACACTTTGTTGGCGAATGTCGTTTGATTGCACTTGAAAATGATCTTCTATGAACATTATCCTCAATCCCTTCTTTCTCAATGTTCTTGATTATAGAACCTATTGTTGGATTTTTCTTGGCTACTTTAAAGTACTTATTTGAAAAGTTCTCATTTTTGGACAAGATTTCAGCTTCTGAACAAGCAGATTTACTGAATAAAGATTTCAAATAAGCCCTTGAAGCCTTGAGCTTTGAACCCAATATAGAATGCTTAATAAACTTGAGCCTTTTGGAGGTCCAACTTTTTTTTGGATGATGATGATGATTATTTTTTATGAAACTGCTTAATTCAGTGGACCATTCAAAGAAATATTCATCCGGGTTCAGTTCACAACTCACCCTGCATGATTCTGAAGGAGAAATGTTGCATGAGTCCAATGGGGTGTTTGTGTTGGTACAAGGTGCAGTAGAACAAGAACTAATGAATGGGAAGGAACCCTCTTCGTTGGTGGCGCCGCCGCAGCTGGAGGTGGTGGAAAGGAGATTTTGCACCATTTGCAGCCTTGGAGGGAGGTGGAGAGGGAGGAGTTTGCCTTTGTAAAACAGTTCATCAGCTGGAGAAGTTGTTGTGTCTTTTTCGCTACAAACGGAAGACATTTGAAACTCAAAATCCCTGTTTTTTGGTGAAGAATTTGAAAAGTTTAAGGATGATGAAGAACATAATTCCATGTCTATGTAATCTTCATCTGAGCACTCAAGATTTGTGGCCATTTTTGTGTAAGAACAGATTGTGAATCTTAATGTGGGTGGATTTGTGTGTGTTAGTTTGTGAAGATGCTTGGTTATGGGAAGATGTGCAGATGAGGAAAATGCTCGGGCAGAGAATCCTTTAAAACAGAGATGGTTCCAATTCAGAAAAGCATGAAAGATTAAAAAAGAGCAGTAATAATTTCTTTTACTGAAAAATGGAAAATAATTTTATTTCTTTTATGGCCTTTCAAATTATTGTAACCAATAATATCCTATTGATGTAGATACAACAGCTGCTACACATTGCATTGAACGGCAAAAATAAAAAATTAAATTAAATTAAATTTTGTTTCAGTACTATTTAATCTTGGCAGCTACTGGTTATCAAACATGCAAGTACATAAATTATCTACAATGAGGATGAGCTTAGCCTCCGGTTCGTAATCAATTTATAAATTCAATTAAAATCAAATATAAATTTCAACCACTGTCATAATTTATCATTCACTCATTTCGTGAAATCCAATATATTCACCTTTATAAATTGATATATAAATTTATCAAATTGAAGCTAAACCATCCAATTTGATTATTTTGAACAAGTTTCGTGTGCAACAAAAAAAGTCTCTAATACGTTTTGTTTATTAGATAGACAGGTACAAGTGTGCTCGAAGCATGAAAAATAACGGCCCACAGCACGGTGGACTAGCCCATGTGGCCTATATTTTTGAAAGAAAAAAGTCATTTACGAAAAAATTATATTGAACTGGTCTAATTTAAAATTTACTAGACGAGTGTGTTTGAGCCACATTATTTTGGAAAAATATATTCTAGAATAGTAAATTGATGAAGAATGTGTGGTTGAAAATGAGTAAAAAAATGAAAATGAACAAGATTGGATTGAAAAATGAAAGATTTTGTTACAAATTTCTCCTCTACAGTTCTACACCAATTTTTACAGATTTATAGAAGTATGGTTCTCCACTTGAGTCCAAAAGCATCAGTATTATTATAATGAGAGGTAAGAATTGAATAATCCCTGCAACACCCACAACTGTCTGAAACAAAAACTTTAAATTCGAAATAAGCCCATTCCTCAAAACCTGGTTTTTTGCACCCCCAACTTATAATTAAATTGCAAGAAATAAGCACTTATTGGTAGCCTCATTGGCTTGGTCAAAACAAGGGGGTACAACATTTTTACTAGTGTCCAAACATCGTAGAATGGAAAGTTTTGCACTCAATGCTCGAGGCTTTTGTTCCACACTCGTGTAATAATCTCTTTATACTTACTTCTTATTGTTTGCCAAAATTAAGCAAACCCCCGTGCCGCGTCAACCAATTAGTTTGTGGAAGTTGTGTAGGGAGATTACTTAGGAAGATGCAAAATATAAAAATGAGAATTAAATTGCATCATCATATAAATAAAAGATAACAAATTAAATCTTATTATTAGTAAATTTAAGTCAAGAAATTTCGAGCTTTAAGGTAGGAGTGAAAGTGTCAACAGTCAACCTAACACAACTTTGATATTGAGTTGAACAGACATGTTTTTTTTTATTTTTTTCCCTCTTTTGGGGGTGATAAACTAAAGCTTTTACTTCATTTGACATAAAATTTTCTTTTCTTTTTTTCCAGTAGCAATCATGTATACTAACCAACTTGAACTGCAGCCCTCGACAATTGAACTTAGCACGACTAGATTCTAGACCTAATGTAGCTCACAATACAACATGTTACACGTCGGGCTATGCGATGCTTTCCATGTGCGAAGGACCTTACACGTTCTCATATTTCTAAGAACACAAACTTTTTTAATTACCTCCGTTTGGGATAAAATGCATTTTCAACCACAATATTTCAATGAACACAATAGTACTATTCACTTATATATCACTCATTTCTATCTATTTATGAAATAAATAATTTATAAATTTTTTTCTAACGGCAGCTTGTGAACTTATTGTTTTGGGAAAATGATTAAGAGTCGGACAAAAAAAGGATTTAACTCAACGGTAGAGTGTCATCTTGACCTTGTGGAAGTCATCAATTTGAGCCTGATTATGAACTCTATAATTCTATTGGTTCATCTCTATGTCTATTCAAATACTCAATATAAGCAAACTCTTTCAACTAAATCATGTTAATTTTTTATTCAACAAGATTTTCTTGAAATGCATGTGAAGTCTACGGTTATGCTAATGTACACAATTGTTCATGTACATATGATATGATGAGGTATGATTGTGTCAGAATTGTTTCAATCAATTTATTTTATTTTTTTTAAAAAAAGATTCCTCATTTTTTAACACATTATCTATGTATAAATCATTATAGGATGCATCATGCATGTGAGTATTACAGGAAAAAAGAAAAAAGGGATAGTAGTGAATAAAATTTACTGTGCATTAGAATGGTCACGTGAACTGATCTGACAAACTAAAAAGTTATGTGTAGGGTCTGATCTCTTTTCTGATGTGGCCCAAAACTCTGGCTTAAAATTGATAAAAAGTGAAACTGACATGTGAATGTGATTCCTAATAAGAAAAGAGCATTTCAAAAAAGGGCCTTTTTCCGTTCGTGTAAAACTTCCAAAAGCAAACAGAGAGTCTTGTTTTGACTCTTTAATTTCATTCTAAAGATGAATCTGAAATTGAATAATAAGTACTGAAATATGAAAAGTTCAAAATTTAACCTATGATCTTCAAATATCAAGATGAATTAATCTATTCATAACTGCCCGTTTACCCGCCTGTTTACACTCCCCTTACCTGAGGAGAGGGGCTCACGCCCAAATAAAATAATCTGTCACCCCCCCCCCTCTCGTGAGGGGGGCAGTGAGCTTGTGTAAACGTTCGTGTACACGTAGCACGATTGTATCAAGATATATGCTTAAAAAATAATCAGCCCTGCACGTCCATGTACACGTAACACAGTTGTATCAAGATATATGCTAAAAAAATAATCATCCCTGCAGTTGAGATGAAGATAGTAGAAGAAATAAGGACAAGATGGATGCAATCAAATTAAAATGCATAAAAAATGAGAATAGACATCAACAAGGTCGGGAGTGCCGATTTTGGATCAATTAAACAAAGCGATGCTTAATTAGTTGAGGGGTGTTTTGTGTAAATTAAAATGATTTTGATGCAATCTCAATAACACAGGTCAAAGGAGGAGGTAGACCAAAAATAAGATGTCATGTAATTGTTGCTAAAAACCCAAGACTATGTTTGATAGTCACTTTTTTCCATCGAAAATAGTGGTTTGATAGGAAATTTTTACTTGGAAAATAAATTCCACGCCCTCCCCCCACCCCATACATGCACATTTTCACCGATTTGAAGGAAAATGTGGGAAAATGATTTCCATGTTACTTTAATTTATTTATTTTTTTCTTTTTGACAATGGATACAAAATCTATCCACAATTGTAAAAAATATTATCTTTTATATTGACAATTTCCATGTAAAACAAAACCAAACGAACACCAATTTTTTTTTTTCAATTTTAATTTTTTAATTTTTTTGCAATCTAAACAAATTCTATCCCCAACTGTAAGAAATTTTATCCATTTAATTGACAATTTTCATGAAAAACAAAGCCAAATGGACCGGGTGAAAAATTATACCAATCAAACACAATTAATTACAATTCTCAGTAAAAACAACTTCTAAACAATTCAATTCTCTGTAAAACATTTTCTTTCCATCAATTTTCCACATTTGCAATTAAAAGGACCCTAATTGTTTTTTAATGTTCCCAAGAATCTCAACATGAATAGAACAGAGTCGAGAAAAAGATTCATGTAGCCAACTTCGAAAGGGAAAATATGCTCGCTTAATATCCGAAATGCCAAAAATCCTTTTTCATCCTCTTTACTCATCCCATACAAGAAAAAGGCCTTTTCAGTTCTCAAGTGTTCAATATTCATTCTTTCAAAATCGTGCATCATCCTAGATGGATGCATCCCAGGAGGAAATGTACAAAGAAAAACAGGTGAAAATCATGTAGATAAAACAACAGCATAGCATAGACCGAAACATGGAAGTAAAATAATCACGAGGGAGAATTATTCGTACAAGAGGAGCTTACGAGCCAGATTTTACGGGCAGGTTCATTACAAAAATGAGGTTTTTTTTTTTTACATTTAAATGAGCTTGCTAGAACCTAGTTTTACAGCAAAACTGGGAAGATTACCAGAATCCTGGTAGAGAACGAATCCGACCAACATTGCTTACGTAAAGAAAACTTCTACAGATTTTCGATATCTATCAAGGGTATTTTCCAGTAATTCCAAGAGTTATAATCTTCCTGCATGGATAGTGTGTACGTGAGATGTTATTATACGCAGTAAACCATGAAAAAAAAAGGAAATTAAATTTCACAGTCCAAATTTTTTTTTCATTGGTATTTCTGTCACAGTAGTACCTGCTCGACCAGTGATGTTGGTGGGATCATGTCGTGTACCAGAGTATGCAATGAAGCGTATGACTTCACATCAATACGGTGATTAATGGGCAATGGCTACCTCACCCTGTGAGCATAAACGAACATCACAGAGGGAACAATATGAAAAATAAACTTGCAGTTTCGTGGCCAAATGGATGTTTGATATGTGGTGCTGGATGGCACAACGAACAAGAATCGAACTTTTTTTTTTCTTTATTGAAACTGTTGGGAATTGTACAATCCAGCTTACAAGACAACCGAATAAAAATGATAATTACCTTGGGATTAATGATAAAGATTTTGCCTTTTGGGATCCCTATTCTCCGATAACCGAGTTCATCAGTGTCTCTGTTTCCAAAACCCGCATAAAATGGGTTATAGTCGGCAGGAAAAAGTGCTTTGATATCCTGCAAAAGGGGGTTTACACTTCAGAGGAAGCTTAAAGAATCAAGATGTTTTGAAGAACAATTAAATGCTTCACCAATAAACCATGCACGCCACAGTAAAACTTACCTCTAAACAAGCAATCTTGAACTCATGAGGAGCTCTTCTTATAACTGCCATCAACAAAACACCAGTATTTTTTCTTATTAGTAGCAGAATTAAAATGTTCCTGACTAGAAAAGAATTTCACTTTTGTTTCTCATGCTGTTGGAAACATTGAGATGTTAATAGAAGTCCACTAATAATTTAATTCTAAGAAGCATGGATACATGTAAATTTACTACGTATTGCGTATGGATAGATATCCAAGCTTGGATACGCTCTAATGCGTATATGATACATGTTTTTTTAATTATTTTAAATTTTTAAATTTTCAGACCTGGAAAACAAGCACATATGAAGCACAACCTACTTGAGATATTGGAAATCTATCTTTGCTACACCATAACTAATTTGCTTGAATAATACGATCAAAAATAAATCATATTTCACGTTAATGGGTTATTCGACCCATTTAAGCTTACAAAAAAACAATCCCAAGGAAAAGGGGATGTATTCTGATGGATCATCTTGAGTTACCAGAGATCAACAAACCCATAGAAAATTGTGAATAGGTAAGATCAACAAACCTATAGAATATTGTGAATTGGTAAATTTGTTTTAAATTGTGTATGCTTGCAAGTTTGGCTGCCAAATTTTCCTATGAGACCGGTTCCTTCCCTAGGATCTCTATGATGAACAATCGTCAATGTGAAAACATCACTTATCCTAATTAAAATGTTCAGAATTCCTTGTAGATGTGTACTTTATATTTCTGAAATATCAACTTGGACCAAAACCGTAACATCTATTTTCAGTGACATTGTGGTAGTCCCACCAATACTGTTTGATATACAAGATAGATTAACACAAACTTTTGCTGATTTTCACAGTAGCATGATAAAAATATTATTATAACTAGAAACGGTGAACTATTAAGGTCAAGATCTACAGCAAGCCTTCCAAATCAAAATAGGTCTGCTCGCTTAGCGAGCATCACGATTCACGAACGGAAGTGCCAGACATTTCGGCCTTGCTGAATTGGAAATCTAGTCTTCTCATATTCCAAAATTTTCAAAGACCAAGATATCAGTAAAATTAATTGTAATTAGCTATTAGCTAATAGCTTCAATTCAAACATATTTTTCTAGATTGTAAAATTCCACATTATCAGTTCTGTGATTTCCAAATAAACAAGCTTGAAATATAATCAAAAGGCACTTCAATATCTACTATAATTTGGATTAAAAAGCAGCACGATACAAAAATATTTCATAAAAGGCAAATTAATCTTACTTATTAATCGTCCCATCTACATCGGAAATTACAATTCGTGTGTTCCACTTCCACAGGTATATATGAGCTTCAACCTGTTTCAGAAACTAGTAGATTAATAACAATATTAGAGGGTATCTAGACAAGCCAATTATCTATTTTTAGAGTACAAACATTGACCATGAAACAAATTACAGACCTTCTGAGTTCCAAGAACTCTTGTGGAGAAGATGAAATTCACCATATTTTGTCCCCCTTTGAGGTTTAAAGAAGCTATCTGATCAGTGGTGGGAACATTTGTTCTTATAACTTGCTTCCTAGGAGATTCGCTGGCAGCACAAGGTGTTGGAGTTGGTTCAACATGTTGGCTCTCTGAGCAAATTCAGAATCAACAAAGACCTACTCGTTTGATGAGTTGCTAAGAGTATGCTCAAGTGTCTTAGCCCGCATAAATGGAATTGGCCAGAGCCTCCATCTGCGTCCAGAAGGAGTTGACTTCAATCCAGATTCATCATCCTTGGCTTCTGTTGTTTCCTGTTCCACTGGAATTACGTTGTCCAGCTCAACAGGTAAATTCAAACCATAAGCTGCCAGTCCAAGAATGATGGGAGCAGCATTATCCCATATTAAGTACTTCCCTTGAGTTCTAACAATTAAATTTTCATTTTTAACAATTGATGAGGCAGAAACTTTAAATTCCTCCAAGGATATGCAGTTTCGGTCGAAGGCTTCCACTGCTGCACTCAAACCCATGCCAGCGCGAAGCAAGTTCCCACAGAGAGGTATTTCTAACCCCGCCATGACATATTGAATAGGATTACAGAAACTGTGAAAGTGTACTAAAATCAAATAACAGAGAGTTATTCCAATTTTATTATAATATCAAGATGGCATGCCTTACCTGTGTTGAAGCCCACTTTCATGTCTCCAATTGAAGCTCTAGAATGAGGGTCAAGATGTTCGCCTTTACTGCATTCATCTTCAGATACAGGTGCTTGCTGGTCATTCTGCATTCCTTCCTAAATCTGCATCCATCAGATTCTCTGCTGGTTTCTGATCAGTAGGTAAGCTATCAGTACCATTCAGGTCCATATCAAATGTATTTTTTTCGTGGGTTTCAACTTCACCGGGCAAATCTTTCAAAGAACCAGTGCTGGGGTATTCAGAATATGAGGGAGTTAATCCATTTTGATTTGTTGATTTTCCAAGATTTCCTTCTTCAGTTTCATCATTTGTCAAAGGACTTCGAGGGGACTTCTCATTTAGATCTTCAGCAAACTCGTGAATCTGCATTGAAGAACCCGCGTCTTGTTGAATGGCATTCATAGACTGCACCGCCAATTCTTGGAGCCCCGAACAGCTTTTGAAAACCTCTGCCCTCTTAAAACTATTGGACGTGATTTCTGAACTACTCGCGCAAAAGTCTCTGCCATGGTTAGCTATTTGCTGGCTTTCTAGCACATGAGAGAGATTCTCTTCAGCTCCTTCAGAAGCTTGACTGCCATTGTCAGCCTTATGTGCATTTTCATAAGTAACTTTACGTGTAGCAGTGTCCAAATCACTCAAATAATCTGCTGTCCATGGAACTACACTGGTATTGTAGTCTTCGGACCTTTCACCTGGACCAAGGTGAAACTGAGGCGTGCATAGTTGCAAGTTTTCACTGTTTCTCTCCGAAGATGAGATGGGTGCTGTCAGTATGCGCCCATCCACACTCACCAGAACTACTTCTGAATTTGAAGTGTGTGATTCTATCACATGCTCACACCATCTAAATTGTCATATCTACTGGAATCATATTCTGACAACTCAATTGAACCCTCTAGAGAAGATTGTTCGTCTTGAAACTCGTAGAATACCCGCTCATTGTCAGACTCGTTCATCTCCAATCGGTCCATGCCTAGAGTAAGACCGTTCGTCTAGCACCTCTACTTCACCATTACCAAAATCATTAGCCTCTTGTATAAGAAAACTATTGTCTTCTGAATAATTATAAATATTGGTGCCTTCAAGATTATCAGAATCCTTCAAAACTTGGTTTGCCTTGTCGTCCTTGTCAGAAACAACTTCGGGTCCGTTTGATTGCACCATGAAAAATAGGGTGGAAAAAAAACGAATT
>CAIGRL010184891.1:0-11933 GCA_903798325.1 Fraxinus xanthoxyloides | reverse complement strand
AGTTAGAGAACTTTGACTTTAATAGTTTTAATTAATCTATATAATGAAATTCTACATTTGGACTTCGTTGAATGCTATATCGTCTTCATTCGGAGACAAACATCCTTCTATCTAAAATTATTATAAGTTAATAGTTTTATGACTCTTTTGTGTAGTTATTCTTCTATCTTTTTCTATTTCATTTCTGATTTCATTCTTACACTTCTATATACTTAATCAAACTACACATTTATCTGCAGGTTCATCTAAGGAGTTAAATATTAATAATTATGCTTGAGCTTCTTCCAAAGCATTTATCACTAAATTTAGAAAGAAGTCTCCCAAAAACCTGCCATAATTTAAAAGAGCATTTTCCTACTAATCTAGCCATGTATCTTATGTTATTACACCCACCTTCTCCTTGATTAATTTTATAGATCCATTTACAATTCATAAGTTTCTACCCTTTAGGCCTTTCAACAAGTTCTCATGTTTTATTTTTAATCAGAGAGGCCACTTCATCTTCCATAGAAGTTTTCCAATTTTCACTTTCTTTACAATTTATGACATCATCATAAGAGTTTGGTTCTTTTCAGACAGTTCTTGGTAAGTAAACAAGGAAACAAAATTATCACTATAAAATCCGGTGGAGGGTATAATCTGTCTCCTCTCTCTGTCCCTTGTGAGTTGATACTCATCAAGGGGTAGAGACGTAGAATCAGATTGATCAATGTGATCAATTTCTGTTCAGTTTCAGTTTCAGGCAAAATGACATTTTCTTCATATTCAATATTCTCAATAGTAGGCTCAGAAGTATCCCGGTGATTACTAGAGGACTCTACCTCAATTTGAACATCTTTTTTAGTTAAAGCATTCTCTTTTCCTTCAAGACAAGACATCAAAGATTCATTAAAAATGACATCTTTTCTAATTATTACTTTATAACCCCTTTTAGATTTAACCCAAAGACTGTACCCTTTTACATGTTCATTATACCTTAGAAAACACATTTAAATGATCGAGGTTCTAACTTACCAATATTTTGATGAGCATATGCAACACAACTAAAAACTTTTATGTAAGAATAATTCACAGAGTTATTAGACCATACAACTTCAGGAATAGCAAAGTCCAAAGCACTTGTAGGCCTCCTATTAATCAAATAAGTTGTAGTCTTAACTGCTTCACCCTAAAACATTTTTGTCAAACCAGAACTCAAAAGCATACATCTAACTTTATTTAGCAAGGTTCTATTCATTCTTTTGTGAAGTGTATATGACAGTTTTATGTCTCGAAATGCCATGATCTTTACAAAAATTATTGAATTCATAATTATAGAAATCCAATCCATTATCTGTTCTCAAGATTTTTATTTTAAGATCAGTCTGATTTTCAACCTGGGTTTTTCACTCCTTAAAAATAGAAAAAGTCTCATCTTTTGATTTCAGCAAAAACACCCAAATTTTTCTTCAGAAATCATCAATTATTAGCAAGTAATATTTGGTGGTAGACACAGCAGCAAGACCCCACAAATTAAGTTGGAAAATGAAGTTTAACTTGCTTTCCTATAATGCATTGTTCACAAGAACCAAAATCATCAATGTTTAATTTTTCAAAAACACCTTTTGATTTCAAAAAATTCAAACTCTTTTTACCAATGTGACCAGGTGTTTCATGCCACAATTTTGCCAAAGTAAGATTTTCAGATATAGCAAAAGCGGTCAGGCCCCAAAGAGGTTTAGCTTTCATGTAATACAGGCCATGTCTCTTGGGGGCAGAAACAATCAAGTCATTCCTCCTAAGAATTTTGATATGTCATTTCCCCATACTAATGTTAAACTCCATATCATTTAACATGCATAAGGACACTAAGTTCCTTTTCAAATCTGGGACAAATCTTGTTTCCTTTAGAAACAGAAGGTTTTCATTTTCTAAAAGAAGTTTAACGGTTTATATTCCACTTATTTTGCAGGCAAAGTTATTTCCCATTATAACCTGCCCTACGTTGTTTTTTTAAAAGTCGGTAAAGCAGCTTTTGTTTTAGCACATGTTAAAGGAACAGTCTGAGTCAAGTATCCATTCATCACTCAGTTTCTTTCCAATACTTACAAGAACTAAACCATTTTCAATTTTGGCTTTATTATATACAAGAGCAGTGCTCCCTTCTTCAAGACCTTTCTCTCTTGTTTCATTTTTCTTTATAAAACAATCTTTAACAAAATAACTAATTTTACCACAATAGTAACATTTCTTACCCTTATCATTATTCTTGGTCTTATATCTATCAGTCTATATTTTTTGATGATATTCAGATTTACCAAAAGTCTTTCCTTTAGATATCAAGTTCACTCCAGCGTGACTAGCACTTGACTCAACCTTGATTTCTTGTGCCTTATTTTTCAAAGCATTGATTATGATATTAGTAATGAGTTCATCTCTACCATATTCAAGGGCAACTTTAATAATCTTATACTTGTCACTTATGGAGTTTAACAAAACTACAACCAATTGATCTTTTAAAAGTTTTTCATCACAATTGGCTAAGTCTTGGGTAAGTTTAGTAAATCTGTTCAAATTTTCATCCAAGTCAACTGAAGAATCTATTTTGAAAGAGAAGAATTTTTTTAAAAGGAAACATTTGTTTGAAATAGTTTTGGTCACATATGTGGCATGAATCTTGGTCCACAATTCAGCAGCAATTTTAGTTTCACTTATACTTCTATTAACATTTTTAGATAAGTATAAGAAAATAGTACTCCAAGCTACTTGTTCAAGTTCGGCTTTCTTAGCAGGAATTAAATCACCAGGCCAAGTATTATCAAGAGCTTTAGCACATATCATTTGCACCAAAATAATTTTCATTTTTCTGAATCCACATGTTAAAATCAATTTTCCCATCAAATTGACTAACTTCAAGCTTAGCATATGCCATGTTAAAGTCAATTCAGGCACACAAACTGATGACCAATACACAGTATGCAATGATAGCATGAAATCAGAGTAATTACAGATAGCAAATCACAGTAATATGCACAGTACGACAAGATTTCCACAAACAACAGCTGTCAATCAGAATAAGCAGACGAAGATTCAAGAGAATACACAATAACAGAGATCAAAAGACTATGTTTCAGAGATCACTCCAGCAAGATTCTCAAAGAACACACCCAAACTTGATTTATCTCACATTCCATGAGCCTCGTAGGAGCTCCGGGATAAAGATTGGTCTCAAGGGGGTTTCAACAATGCAAGGAAAATCAAGGGTATCATCAAGAAACCTTAATTTTAAAAGTAAACTATTTAAAATTAAAAGTTCTCACCAATTGAGTTTATATAAAACTCAATCCCTTGTGATTTTCTCAAGAGCAGACTCAAAACCTTCAGGTTCTAAACTAGATCTACCTCATTTTCAAAGATCTTTCAGTCCAAGCTCTGATACCACTGTGAGGCCCACACCAACACACGATATGAGAATCAACACACTCAATAATCAAAACAGAAGTAAACTGCAGAAATTAAAGAATGAACACAAGAATTATTTCGGCCTTAGCCTTGGAGGTTCGGTGACCACTTCTAACACCTACATCTCCCGTTGAGCATCCATAAAAACGATTATGCTCAGATGACTAATCAGCCACAAAATGGCAACCAAGGTTACAGAGAGTTCAAGAAAGAGATATGAGACTATCTCTCAATAGTACAATAGAAGATAGCCCATGATTCACTCAAAAATCACCAAGAACACCTTCGAACACACTCAGTATTACAACAGATGAATCACTAAGAATCAAAGGTAGATCTCACCCAAAGGCAGAAACCCTAGAAGTCTCCAGCGAAAAATGAATGAATCCAATCCAATCCAAAAGTCTCCAGCTTAGAGTATATCAAAGGTCCAAGCATCCAACAGCCACAAGAGAGCCACGTGTCATCAATCCTGGTAAGAACACTTCAGTTAAGAGAAGCATATTTTGCAAACACGATTATAAGCTAAAAATGATAGGACCACATAAATGGGCCAGGCAGCAGTCCAACAATGCCAAACCTAAGACGATATCTGAACTAGTTCCCCGATTCACCCTCTTCTCTTGAACATCAGCAGCATTTTCCACTAAATTTAGTTTCTTGTCTGCTAATAGATTTTCCAGTTTCAGTAACTTGAAAATAAAAAAATAAAACAAATTAAGAAAACAAGAATCTGACAAAATACCTTATACAACAAGTTTTGGGTTTCCAAATTGTGGGTTTGAGTTCTTCCTCTTTTATTCATAGAACTGGATGTAGGGTACATACTTTTGTTTTCTCTGCTGCACGATGGAAGATTAACAGTTTTCAACATAAATGTTAGTTGATACTGAAACTATGTGCCTTAAATTTTTATTTAGGCATGATTCATATTCTCTCAAGGTTCTGATCAAGTTGGAGTTTTTTTGCTGACCAATGTTTAGAACCTATTTCTGGTGGATTTAAAAACTTTCGTAATGTATTTAGTTATGATAAATTCTTAAAATCCAACCAAAATACCCGACTCTATTCAACTAGAAGAGAGGGAAGTTGCTATATGCTACTAATCAGACCAAAAATGCAATCAAAACTAATAAAAGTGCTTTGAATAGAAAGTTGTGTTGTCAGAACAGATTTGTCTCATTCAGGCATTTCGGTTATCAAATTAACTGTCCATCGAATTTCTTGACTCATTTAGAATACCCAAATTTATTGGATATGGAAAAGATATCACTGGTGACATATTTAAAGGAATAATACAAAATACTGAAAAATAACAGTAAAATATTATGGATGCGAGCAAATCTCGAGTGGATTCGAAAGTAAAACTTTACACAAATGTAGATGTAAATTCATGAACTTTGTGTCCCCACTATGGAAGTAACATCATATAGAGTACACATAGCTTTGGAGGATGGATTATATGATAGTTTAGTTCTATATTGGCAAGGATCTTAAGAAATGCACTTGTTTTGCACAAAGCAAATGTGCTATTTTAATGCTACTAGACTTTGCTTAACAAATCTCAAGCAAAATCGATCTTAACAGCTGAAAATAGAAGCAATTTTTATACGTGAATTCCACTAATAAGTAATTGAAACCAATAAAAAATTGAAAAGAAAAGAAACACCAAAACTTTTTGCCTGGCCCTGGTTATTCAGAAATGAAGAACATAATCACTTGTTGGAGCTTCACCGAGTGGATAAAGTTCCTTTGCACTAGATTTCCCAATTGATTAATGAAGATGTTTGTACAGCAGCGCTTAATCGCCTTCGGAAATACATATATTTTTGGATCACATACTACATAACAATCAAAAAAAAAAATTCAGTTCTAGCTATATTACACTATTTCCTCTCTAGAAATTCATTCATCGATATTAAATTCACTCATGAATATTTAAGTAATTAGTCCCATGAGATTTCACGATTTATTGTCAGTTGGCTTTGCAAACCATTCCTTATTTACCATATATAAATAAGTGCTAGTCCTATCATCATAGTTTCCTTTCTAGCTTGTATAGCTGAATCATTTGATAGCTGCTTCTGGACTCTAACAAGCTTCAAAGGTTCCTTACCAATGTTTTATGTCATAAGCTCCCAATTCAGTACATGCCAAACCTAAGACTATCATTAAACCAGTTTCCCCATTTAACCTCTACTCTTGAACATCTGAAACAATTTCCACTAAATTTAGCTTTTTGCCTGCTAATAATTTCTCCATTTACGGAAGTTGAGAATAAAAAATTAAAAGAAATTAAGAAAGCAAGAACCCAACAAAATACCTTCTACAACAAGTTTCGGGTTTCCAATTTGTGGTGTTTGTGTTTTTCCTCTTTTCTTCATAGAACTGGAAGTAGGATTCTTTCGTTTTCTCTTGTGCACAATGTATATTAAAATTGATGCAATTTCTATAATATTTCCATTTCTAGAATATCCTAGAAGAGAGATGCTACATGTACAACATTTGGATTATAGTGCGCGCCCCACCCCCTTGTGAGAGATTGTCATCCATTGTTGTAACCCAAAGTTATGCAAGCAGAATTATTCATCCTTGAATTGCTTGGGAAGCAAGAAAAAATAATAATTAAAATTTTAAAAAATCACAATTATCTAGAATGGCTTCCACCGCCATTCACTTCCTATAAATAGGTTGGTTTGGTTTAAAAATTCAGCAACCCATTGAATTGAAGAAGAGCATCCAGCCTCCTGCATTGTAAAATAAAAGCCCACTTTGTAAAACTTTAGTAATTTACTTTCTTCATCCTTCAACTATGTTGTTCAATTAAATTACTCCCTATCATTTCTATCACTAAAAATCTATCCCACACAAAACACACTTAACCAATTTTATCTAAATTAACTTATTTCTCCTACCAACTGTATAATATCATCGATGGTATCAAAACTTCGTTCGATTGATATTGGGTGTAAGCATATATTATGGCCACTCAATTCCTATCCCACATTAACGAAGACAACTATGTTTTCTGTTCCATTAAATGAAGACTTACTTTTGTATGCAAAATTTTTGGGATGACATCGATGATGGGTATACAGACCCATATGACATTTTCACTCTAACACCTCGCTAAAGAATGAACTTGAAGAGAATCAACAAGATTTTCTAGCTCTACAAATGAGCCTGACGGACACATATTTTTCGAGAATCATGTGAGCTAAAACGGCAAAAGAAGCTTGGGATAAATTGAAGGATTAGTGACAAGGTAAATACTTACTGTATTTAAAATTTAAGAATGAATTTTCAAAATCTAAAAATGAAAGATTCTAAAACCGTAAAAGATTATTTTTCAAGAATAGATGAAATAGTAAATCAACTGAGGTCTTAGATGATATTCTTAAAAAAAAAGTTATAGGAAAAATTTTAATTACTTGCACAAAAAATATAACCCAATTATTGCAGTTATTGAGGAGTTTAAAGATACAATGGATTCAATAGAATCCCATTAAAAAAAAGATTAGAAAGGCGTTATTGAATGGACACATGAAATGCTTTTCCAACTAAAATTAATATGCGGTTTCAGAAGTGTAAAGAAGGTGGGAGGAAATTAAAAAGAAATCTAAAAATAAAAAAATTCAAGGAAAAGAAATTGATAATAGCAGCAAGTATCCTCCGTGTGGTATTAGTAAAATAATTGTTGGTGTAAAGGAAAGCCACAACGCCATAAAAAATTTGGACACAAGAATTTTTTTTGTAGTTTGAAACAAAATCATCATGCTAATTTCTCTGAAGAAAATGGTATAGAAGGAACTCTCAATTCTCTTCGAAAGTAAGTAACCTAACAAACCAAGTTGCAATTGACTACTTCAATTCTAATGATTTAACGAACTCGATCATGCCTAACTTGGATAGTTGCATTTTAAATGGATTTTTTGTAAAGTTACTCTATTGTTTCACCAAGAAATTTCCTAAATGTTGTTGTTTCCTTGTTGTTCTTCAACATTTTACTTTCGTAACGAAAAGTAATTTACGTAATTTGAAGTTAAACAACCAATGTGATTCAATTACACATTGATTGCCAACATCGCTACAGATGGAAAGAGATAAAATCAAATCGTACGAATTAATAGTGAATTCATTAGGTTAGTTCTAGACAAATCTTATTAATTTTGGAGTAAGAAATAAATAAATAAATAATCTCTTACGGAATATAAAAGTGTAAATAATTTTTAGATGCGTAGAATATCAAGAGGTTGATGCACAGACACGTGTGCTCATATGTGTACATCATCACTGATACGTTTACATCATTATTAACTTATATGTTAGCTATTGTTATTTAGATAAAATCATAGTTATAATATCTCTAAATAGATGTATCCCATGAAAAATAAGATACGTGGTATCTAGATAGTGGCTACAGTAATCACACAACGAAATATAAAAGTATTTTTAATGGAAAAGGCAACATGCAAAGGCACTATTGCCTTTGATACAAAAAAGGGCAAGAGATACATAAATGAACTTCTCTTGACCCCTGCAATAGATCAAAATCTAGTTAGTGTAGGTAAGATGATGCATGAAGCATACAGTTAACATATTGAAAGCGATTTTTGCACGATCTATGACAAGAAAGATATATTCTTTGTAATTGCAAAAGTCAAAAAGTGAGAGAACAAAAGCTTTCATATTCAATGGAGATACGCAAACAATGCAACAATGACATCGTAAGTAGACAAATCATGGCCGTAGAACACAAGATTTGGACACTTTTACTTCCACAGGTTGAAGATCTTGTTGCAAAAGAGTGTGTTGAGAGATCTACCAGTCATAAAGGAGATGGATTCAGTTTTTGAATGATGTTTGCTCGGGAAACAACACCGTCAACCATTTCCGTCCGAAGAATATTGGATAGCCAAAGAGCTGTTGGAGCTGATATATACAAATGTATGCAGTCCAATGCGTACTCCATCACATGAGCAAAACAGGTACTTCATTCTCTTTATAGATGATTACACTAGAATGACATTGGTATATATTTTGAGTGAAAAATCCCAAGTTTTTTAGATTTTCAAAAAATTCAGAAGTTATGTGGAAAAGCAAAGCGGTTGCAATATCAAGACAATCAAAAGCGACAGCGGTAAATAATAAACATCAAATGAATTCAACAAGTTTTGTGAAGACGAAGGAATGGAGCATCAACTCACAGTGGGATACGCACATAAACAAAACGGCATGCCAGAAAGAAAGAACACAATAGTAATGGAGACAACTCGAACTATTCTAATGGAGAAAGGTCTTTCGAAAACCTTATCGGCAATAGCAATAAGTACTACAGTCTACTTATTAAATTGATGTCCGACCAGAGTGGTGCAAGACAAAGCACCAATTGAAGAATAGAGCGGACGAAAACCATCAGCAAAGTATCTTAGTGTTTTCGGTTGTGTATGCTACACACACAAAAGAAAAAAAAGTATGCTAGATAAGCAGAAAAAAAAATCTTTCTAGGTTATAGCACTCAATCTAAAGGCTATTGAGTCTATAATCTGAGAATAAAAAGGCTAATTATCAGTCGATATGTTAAGTTTGATGGAGATGCCACCTACATTTCGGAGACTAGTTAAGTAGAAATAAATATATTAGCATCCTAACACAACCACAAAAACAAGATGGTGATGTTGAGGAGAACAATCAACCAGAGTCCTCACAACAAGCAATGATAGAAAAACTAATTGACTTACCAGAATTGTCACCAAGACAAACACAAAGATTATTAGAAATATACCAAAGTTGCAACTTAATGATCGTTGAAGTTTAAAGCTATGAAACAATTTCAAAACAACCAAAACGGATAAAAGCTATTGATGATGAAACAAAAATGGTCGAGAAAAATGACAATTGGGAGCTTGTAGATCTTTCTCATGATAAAGAAATCATAGGAGTTAAGTGGGTCTACACGGTAAAGCTTAATGCTTATGGCTCAATCCAAAAACATAAAATAAGACTAGTCGCCAAAGGATACTCACAACAATTTAACATCGACTGCACTGAGACTTTTGCACATCTTAACACTATAAGGGCCCAAATTGCACTAGCCACACTAAAGAAGTGGAAGATTTACCAGATAGACTTCAAATCAACATTTCTTAATGGCTATCTTGGAGAAGAAATTTATGTCGAGCAACCTCAAGAATACACAGTGTAAGGTAAAGGTGATAAACTTCTCAAACTAATGAATGCATTATATGGATTAAAGCAACCTTCACGAGCGTGGCACAATAGAATAGGCAACTACTTCACTGAACAAGGATTAAGGAGAAGCCAAAGTGAACCAACTCTATACATCAAAAATCAAGGTACAAATAGTACACTTATAATCTATATGTTGATGATCTCATCTACACAAGAAACAATGAAAGGATGATCGAGAAATTCAAGGAAGACATGATGAGAACATTCGAGATGAGTGATCTGGGATTAATTCACTATTTTCTTAGTCGAGATAATTCAATCTGAAGATGGGATCTTCATTGCTCAGAGCAAGGATACTACCAATCTTATAAAGAAGTTCCCAATCTTATAAAGAAGTTCAAGATGGAAGGTTCCAAGACTATAGCAACACCTCTGGATAGTAACAAATTACTTTAAAAAGAAGAAGGTACAGTTCACAATTTCGAAGCCACATATAATATATGCAACCTGCCCCTCTCAAGGGTTATGTAGAATCCAAGTCAAGTTCACTATGGTACAGCAAAACGAATATTGAGATACTTGCGATGAACGAAAGACAATGAAATATGACATTAGTCTATGTTTGACTCAAAACTTCTTGGGTGTACCGATAGTTATTGGGCAAGATTAGTGGATAATATGAAAAGTACATCAGGTTATGCATTCACACTAGGTTCAGGAATATTCTCATGGGTGTCAAAGAAACAAGCAACCATTGCACAATCATCAACTAAAGCAGAGTATATTGCAGCAGCAATGGCAATGAGTCAAGCTATATGATTAAAGCTCATACTTGAAGACATGGGAGACCCATAAGATGAAGTTACAAAGATTTACTATGACAGGAAGTCCAGTAGAAATGACCAAGAATCTCGTAATTTCCACATAACTAAATGCATTGGTATCAAGTATCACTTTATCAATGAAGTTGAAACAATAAGAGTTCAAATATTGCAAGATTCAAGAACAATTAGCACACATATTCACAAAGGCGCTATGAGAAATGATTGGATTTATCGAAATATGCACCAGGGAGGAGTTTCAATTTTGGTGAAATTTCTAAAATACTTCCATTTCTAGAATATCCTAGAATTTCTTGGGAAGGAAGCAAAAATTGTAATTAAAAATTAAAAAATCAGAATGATCTGGAATGGCTTCCACCACCATTCAGTTCCTATAAATAGGTTGTTTTGATTTAAAAATTCAGCAACCAATTGAATTGAAGAAGAGCATCTAGCCTCTTTCATTGTAAAATAAAATCCCACTTTGTAAAACTTTAATAAATTGCTTTCTTCCTCCTTCAACTCTCTTGTTCAATTAAGTGGGTGTTTGGCTCCCATTTTTTAGGAATAATTAGTTTTTGAATAGTGATTCATGTGAGAATGTGTGGTGGAAAAGTGATAAAAAGTTTTAGATTTGTGTGTAATATTATTTTATTTGGAGAATTTGTGGTTGAAAATGAGTACGGTAGAAAAATGAATGGGAAAAAAGGATAAAGAATGGGGCTCAAACATGGGCTAAATTACTCCCTATCATTCCTATCCCTTAAAATCTATCCCACATAAAATACACTTAACAACTTTTATCGAAATTAATTTATTTCTCCTACCAACTATAAAATACCATCAACGCAAAGTATCAGTTTTCTGCATAAATGTCATGTGATAAGGTAAATATGGTATCAACAACACAGGTACGTGCCTTGAATTGTCACTTAGGCTTGATTCATCTTCTCAAGGTAATGATTGACTTGGAGTTTTTAGCTGGCCAATGTTTAGAACCTATTTTTGGTAGCTTCAAAACTTACAAAACGTGTTCAGTTATGGTCACATTATTCAACTATAAGAGAAGGCCAGCGAATATACATTACTAATCAGACCAAAAGCGCAATTAAATTTGTTTTGATTAGAAAGTTGTGTTATCAAAATAAATTTTCTCATTCAGACATTTTAGTTATCAAATTAACTCTCCAGTCAAACGTTTGCTCGTTGAGAATGCTCAACTTCATTGGCTATGGGAAAGTTATCACGGGTAACAATATTTATATAAAAGAAAGCAAGAAAAAGAAAAATAACATTAAAATATCATAGATGTAAGAGCGTTTCAAGTGGAGTGGAAAGGTAAATTTAATAAGCATGAACTATACAATAGTTTAGTTCTGCCATGGTAGAAATTTTAAGAAATGCACATGTTCTGCACGAAGCAAGTAAGCACTATTTTAATTATAAAAAATGTTGCTCTCTATATATATCTTTAGTACA